>JAUZNK010002193.1:0-11606 GCA_035046665.1 Euphysa ruthae
GAAACTTACTTTTTTTAACAGTTATTCTTGTTTTTATGTATTAAAAACATGTCCAAGGTTATAAAAACCAAAAAAAAAAAAAAAAAGAAGATTTTTCCCGTAATTGAAAGGCCGAAAGGTCCGAATTTGAAAATCTTGCAGGGGTAATTTTAATCTTGGAAATTTTTCTTTCGCTTTAGTTTTTTTTTTTTCTTTACGTTGCATCGCAATTTCTGTATGTAAGGTTTCGATTACCTATGTGAACATAATTAGCAAATTTTATGTTAGTAGCGCTTACGGTTCCTGAGAAAAGCATTCCCTTCAGTTGCGTCACCTCAGTCGGGATGGACGTGTGATGCTGGCTTTTCGTTTTTAAAACGCCCATAAAAACTCGATTTATGCAATATTTTCGTAAGTCAACAAACATATCTCTGCGGGAGAAATTCAAGCAATTAGAACTTAATTACACAAATATGCCTTTTATTTGAGTTATAAAAAAAAATATTCAGTTTGTAGATTTAAAAAATTCGTTCAATACTGATCAGGTTTGCATTTGCTTTAAAAATGTAAAAATTTAAGGCTTGAATATTAAATATATTGCTTTAAAAGTGGGAAGTTTCTGAAATTTTTATATCTGCAGTAAGTTTTTCTATCGGAAATTTACTGTTTTTGTTTCCAAACGCTGCACCTGCACCTTAAACACCTTTAAAGTTTTGAAGAGTGAAAAATACATAAAAATTTAGAGCTTTTTGTCATGAGCAGAGTTTTTAGGCAAAAGTTACACACTTTAGTGCCATAATGAGTTTTATTTGATTGGAATGCTATAATATAAATACTTCTATGTTATTTTTATATTGCAAATAGGCCACTATTAAGTTTATAAGCCATAACATATCGCAATCTTCGATTGATTTTATATTGCTCAATTCGTTTAGCTTCTTCTACAATATCATTAGAGTTATGCGTCCATCTTAACGAATTAGGTTGGCATTTGCTCTCTAATTCATTAATTTCCATACTTGCTGGTAGACTGTTAGTATTTAATTTATCCAATCTATCAAAGTTACATACAGAGTCAAAAACTTCAGTAAGCCCGTGCGAATTATCAACGGGGACTTCTATTCTTTTATTCTTTTCTATTATTGGTTCATGATTATTAGACGTAAAAATCCTGCGAGTCTCTTTTCGCTTCTGCTGACCACATGTTTTTCTATTTTCAAATCTTGAAAAATCAGAAGGATTTAAATTCTTGAGTTTTCTTTCAATTGTTGATGACTTATCATTAGATTCATTCTTCAATTTCTTTCTGCGCTTTCTTTTTTCCTTTGGTTGGCTAATCAACGAACGTGTAGGTTTTCGCTTAAATAGTGCATTTGTTGAGGTAGAGCTGATATCTAAACAAAATTCATGATTATTTGAATTAAACATGTTATCTTAAGATTTGGAATGCTAAAAAGTATTTTTAAGACCAGCGCTTTTTCAGGGTAATTCCTTTCATCAATTATGCGCATTGGGAAATTTGGAGACAGAAACTTTGATGCAAAAAAACAAATTTTAAAATTTTTTCTACAGAGATAAAAAAAACTGTTGTTGAAATTCTCACTACTATTACCGAATTCGCAAACATTCCAACGTTTGTTCTTGATAATGTCATTAATAGGTGTAAATTTGTAAAAATTTCAACACTGTTTTTTGAGAATGTTGTCATTATTAGTACTAAGTTCGGTAAACACCCAAACATTTGTTCTTAATGATGTTGTCAATACTAGTATTAAATTTTAATTTGACCCACATTTTTTTTTGATAAAGTTGTAAGTAAGCTGTTGAGAAACATAAAATATTTCGCTTAGAATCTTTTGTTCAATGGTTAAATCAGGAGCTAATTTTATTATCAAAATTGGTTTTTGACCATCACTAAGAAAAATTTGTTTACAATTTTTTATGAATACGATAATAATAATGGAAAAAATTAAAATTCAAAGTATTATGAAAAAATGATACTATTCCTTCTACCTGATAACTAGAAGCTATTTTACCTTCGATTTTGGTTATTTCATTTTTGTCACCCTTTTTTACGATATTTCGAGACATTAAAGTTATTTGATTCTCCTCGGCTATTGAAATTTTTATGAAACAACATTACGTTCCCTATAATGTTTTCTTTACGTAAGACATTGCAGAGCAAATATTCATACAAAAAATAATAGGCCATGAGCCAAATAGCGCTCCGTTGTGTGTCTATAAACCGACTTCGCGATTTACGTGCAAAGCATCTTGGGATTGATTTGCGGACAAACAAATTTAAAAGATTCTCGTTATCCTGAAAGACTACCGCTAGATACAGATTTTATAAGGTTCGCTAAACCAGGAAAAATAAAAATCTTCATAAAAAAGTGCTCTAAAATAAATGAGCACTGTAAGAGAAATGATTTAACTGCAAAAATTACACTGTTTCTGACCTATTTTTTAGAAAACATGATAATTGTTTAAAAAATTTTTAAAATTGTGGTTTTAACAGCTTTTCCCTCTCTTGGATAATTAATCGCAGTTTAACGCAAAATTTTCGATCTTTTTGCGCACTAAAAAACCCTGACCAAATTTGTTTTTTTATTATTGTTTTGAATATTATATAATATATGAATATTAAGATATTTAATTGGAAAACAAATATTTTTGCTTAATTATTGTAGAACCAGTTTTAATAATTCTATTGGGAAGAGCTTCCATGTCTTTGCAACGGGATAACAGATAAAAGAACACACCTGTGTATTTTTCGGATTTCATCAATATTGAGAACTTAGAAAGAATTTTGTTTTATCTGTTTTGATTTTTGATTATCTTTATTGATTTTTAGATTATGACATGTCATCATCAGATAAATTTAAAATAGATTTAATTATAACAAACCTAGATTAAAGAACGATTGAAAATAGCAACATTTTCAATAGGGATCAATAGGGAAATGTGTGTTTAGACCCCAATGTTCCTAAAATATGTCTACGAGGAAAATGGCATATTTAATTTAGTTAAAAAACACAACAGATTTCAGGCTTTTTTTCGGGGCAATCCTTTTGAATTTACTTTACGCCTGTTACTACTAATATAATTATTAAAACTTCTTTCATTGGTGTTATTTTAAACTTTCCAAAGATAAAAGTGGAGGTAGTAAATATATTTAAAATATACAATTATTATCAACAAAATACAGGTAAAAACCTCACAACATTATTATTACAGTGGTTAAATTACATGGACCAGTAAAAAAATCGTGCAATGCCGAAATTCAGACTCAGGATAGCAGATTAACGAAATCGAGATTCAGTTATTTTAGAGGAAGCGTTATAATAATCATCAAAATACACCAAGTTTTGAAATCAGCATAAAATAGACAATTCCACTTCCACCTGCAAAAATGAATATCCAGCATTGCAAAAGTGACAAAACCTATGAAAGCACCTGCAACGATTAAAAGACTATAAAAGCATATGCAGAAGTGAAAATACTAAACATTTTCATTTGCAAAAGTGGAAAATTATCAAATATATTAAAAAGTCAAATACTTATCAAATATTAAAAGTATAAAAAATAGAAAGTGAAAAACCCTTAAAAACATAGACATTCTTATTCCTGTTAAATCTATGTTACAATAGCAGGCATCAGTTTTCGTGGAACTTTATTAGAACGTATTCAGGTACCAACTCATTAGACTAAAACGATTTTGTAGTACTAATCATACGACTTTGCAGAATTTTATTATTAGGGAAGATTCGTTCAATACGAGGATTACAGAAAGCAGAGTGTAAAACAAAATCACAGTATAAAAATTGTGTAACAGTATAAGTTGATGCTGAATCTATATTTAGTATGCATGTGACTTTTTAAAATAAGTCTACCCATCTATTGAAAAACTATCCTCTATGTTTTTAAAAAAACCACTCTTTAGAAACCATTTCGTTTTACGGAAAATCTTGGCTGTAGAAGAATCTTCACAATTAATGTCATCTTCGCTATTGTTTGAATTTTGTAGTACAGTCAAGCTTTGCCTGGTGAAATGTGCATTGCCCTCCGTCAAATTTCTATGATTTATGTTTGCATCTTACTAGATTAAGAATAGCATCTGATGCACGTCATAATGATGTTGTGCATTCAATGTAGTTTTCGTTTTCCAATAACCAACCACAATCCTTCGGGTTTGGTATACATGGTGTTGCAGCTATATCTTGGTTCTATAGAAGGCTTTAGTAATGAAAACTAGGTATTGCCTGAATCAGCGCTGATCTTGTAGGTTGAAGCTTATTAGAATGGGATTGTTTCTTCTTGAAGATTGTCCATTTTAGTTCCGACAACTTTTTGTGTACGTGAGTATCGTATAAACGCAAGTATCGCTACGTTTCATCTATAACTTTTTCTATGACTTTTTCTAGCTTAAATCATGTACCTAGATTCTGAAATACCAAAACTATAATGTCAATACAATAACTTATTTATTTCCGATGGCATTATACAAAGTATGACTATATACTGTGATCTTTGAAAACAAATCATACAGACCGTGGTAAACTATTGCATATACAAATCGACAATACAAGGACGTCGGTATCTGGTGAAAATATATCAACATGTGTTGATCCTGATTTTGTAAAGTCCAGTGCAAGAAGAGGATGTTTCTTGTCTGCTTCCTCTTGCGTACTTTGTAAATGATCAAAATTCTTAAAACACGATTTGAATTGATTGCGATATGGAACTACATCAAAATCAACAACTTAAATTTCCTTCACTTCTTTTACAAACTCTATAGGAGATCCATTGGTATGATTGGTATAGCTGCCAAGATCGGAATTTTGGTAAAAAACGTATTTGACCTAAAACAGGAGAATCTCATCAGTAACATCCAATAAATATCTCATCAACAGTTTGGTCAAGTTCATTTTTCTTCGAAAGAAAATTATCGAATATTTCCATGGTAGCACTTTTTTTCGAGCAATGTACCATGGTGAAGCCTTGCTCAAATTACGCCCTTGGAATCATCGACAGTTCATGTTTGCCGAGAATTTCATTCAATTTCATCTTTGGCCTGGATCTACCAAATATAGTCATTCTTCCAATCCACGCGCGATCAGCGCTGAATTCTTTTTCGTTACTCTCAGCTTTAGTTTGAACCAACATATGGTTCAAACTAAATGTTTGAATTTAATATTGAACTTAAGATATATTATCAGTTTCTAACAGATCTATGGAATTGATGGTTGTTATCACGATAAAAAAAATTTAAAAACACAGTTAATCCGAGTACTGATACGATTAAACAGTTAATTATTTAAATATTTATAAACTTTATATTTATTATATACATTAGTGATAGAAATTTGCGTGATATTTTTTTGGATATAAGGAAAATATCCCTACGAAAATAAAAAATCTACTTAAGACATTGATAGCCTAATATTAAGTAAAACAGCTAAATGCTAGAAAAACACAACTAAGTACGCCAGAACCTTCGTATTGATACGAGTAATAGAAATAACGATTCTCCCCTAATTTAATGAGATGACGTCGTTGCAATGTAAATCAAACTTATTTTTATGAGATTCACATGTTGCCTATATCTAACTAAGAACTAACTGTTGTTTACACAATTTCATTTTTATAGTCAAACATAGGTAAACTTCAAACATAGGTAAATCCTTTAAAAACTTCTCAAATCCCTTCTCAATTTTATTTAACAGATAAACAAAATAAGTAATACCTTTATTATTTTTGTAACAACTTTCCAAATTTTTATCTTCGATCCTTTCATCGGAGCCCATAGATGCTATAAAATCTTCAGGTAATCGTTTTCCTATATTTGCGTAGTCACACATGTTTTTTTGAATGCTTTCAGGTTCGACTTTCTTAGTAATAATGTTGAACAACCGGCGGTTTTCCACCAAGAATAGGCTTCGTTCTCTCGTAGAAAATCAACCAAAGTGTAAACCTGGTTTTCATATCTTTTCTGTACATGAGGCTGCTTTCATGATGCTCAATGCTTTAAGCCGAAAGGAGCCAAAGTCCTTTGCTTCTTTTGCTAAACTTGCAACATGTGGCGATACCAAGAAAAATTTATTTAGTGCACTAGGATTTAAAGTTATTACAACCAGTCCTCTATTGACCTTCATAGTGCAGTTTAATTGTTTCATAGCGTGATCGGCTCCAATGGCGCAAAATGGAAAAATTTCGTTTTTATAAACCCTTTAACTGTCAATGACAAGCATGCTCGTGGCGTTATGCCATCCGAATGTTCTCAATGACGAGTATACTCGCATTTTTAATTTAGTGAGCCAGTCCATCTTGATTAAGCAACTGTATATAAACTGTAAATGAAAAACAAAATGGCGTGTATATTGTCTACTGAAGATATGGTTATACTAATCATGGAAACTTATGATAAATTATCCGATTTCAGTGATTCAGATTATGAAGAAATTCTTGTATTGACATCTCATCAGATAGTGATAAGCGATGAAGGTGAACAAGATGTTTTTTCTGATTTTCCAGTTCAATTTCCTGGTGTCAATGGTGACGAAAATGATGCTACAAGTGGCCCAAGTGCAGCTAAAATAAGCAAAAAAAGCTAAAAAACAAATAAAAATTTATATTCCAATGTTCAATGGACTGAACTCCACCATTGAGGAGGCATGCTTTTGATAGTATCACAGGAGTTACTGACAGTATTGTTACCGGCAGCAAGTCGATTGACTTATTGCCACAGATGATCTTGTTGACACTATAGTTGCCAATAGCAATTCATACGCTGAAAAATTTCTTCCTGGCAAAGAATTCTCTAAGTCTTCGAAATTGCATAAATGGGAGCCAATTGACGGCAGTCATATACGATTGTAATTTAGCTGTCTTAATTTACCGTGGTCTCCTATACAAACCGAGAGGAAATTTATATTTTTTAAAGAATGAACCATTTGAGGCACCAGGGTTTAGACAAATATGTTCACAAAACAAACTAATATTACTTGAGAAATTTCTACCTTTCTGTAATAATGAAAATTTAGGTGATGGATACAATAAATCAGCTAATTCAACTCATTGGTCCAACGCTTCCAGTCACTGTTATTTCTCGAGTGTGATATATCGATTGAGGAATCGTTGTTGTTGTGTAAAGGTCGCCTTAATTGAAAAAAGTATATTCTGACAAAGCGCTCTTGATCTGGGCAAAAGACATTTGTTTTTTGTCAAGCCAGCATTTTTTATTGGTGATATATTGATTTTATGTTTATGCATGCTTCTGGTCTTAACTAATTCTTATTTAAATTTTTCAATGTAAATACTCAAACCCTCACCTTAACCGTAAACAATCATTAGCTGATGTTATTGGATTTTTTTGGAATTTTATTGCTCAGGGATATTTTTAAAACATTTTTTATTGACAATATATTGATTTTATGTTTAATTAGGCATGCTTCTGATCTTTAGATTGCCTTCTACACTTGTTTTGGTTTGAAATCTGTCAAATAGTGAAAAAGTGAAAAATAACCCAACTCTGTAGGCATTGCGGCCAAAATATAACCCGACGCTTAAGAGGTTAACTGGCAAATTTCCTCTAGAAAATTCCTCATAGATCTGTGGATCATTCTTCTTCAAGCCTTCTATGTCAGAAACGTAGAGAGGCATTAAGTGAGCCTAATTAAATTTCTTGTGAGCAAAGAAGATATTAGTGAATAGTGTTTCAGTGTTTTTAAGTGAAATTCCCAGTTCGTTGTACAAACAGATCTTATAAACACGAGAAGTGTAAGCGCCATGCTCCTGTAGTTGCGCCTAGATTTAAAAATCGGCTTAACTTCATGCACACGGTCGTAATCAGCAATTTATTCGAATCTATTATAGACATTGGATATCGCTAACACATTACAATGTGATTCTTTTGTCTTTAATTCATCCTTGGTAGTGTATGGCATGTTTAATTGGTCGGCAGCATCCGCAGTCTTTATCTAAAAATCTTTGTTATCTATAAAAAACGCCTCATTGCATGGAGTTTAAAGCGAAAGTACAATTATTGAATGCGTATTAGCACATCATTTAACATGACTCCCTTCGAATATCCGCCTTTTAGTGCATGCTTCAAAAATATCTGCATGATCCCCACTCATGTTTAATCCAACGCCATTAATATATACACCAATGGTTCGAAGAATTACCATTACGATATTCACCAGCACGAATGATTATTTAATTTAAATAATTTCTTTTCATCTGCAGTTTTTAGCCAGTTTGTATAAACCAAGGTTAAAAGAAATCTCTGTTTTACATTCTTTACCCATTATTTATGTCTTGTGCTTGCTTTAATAAGTCAATAAAGATTGAAAATCATGCGTGGGAGCTGCGATAAGTGGTGAGTTGAGATCCAAGTTAACGTAATTTTAGTGAGGTTAAGGAATTGAAAATCGAAAATGTTGGTATATGTGATGCTTTTGTTTCTAGCGAAATCTTAATATTATTGTCATAGTTTGGACCAAATTTTTGGAAAAGATCTCATGGAGAATGTAGATTTATAAGGCTGTCAAGTGGAGTATGTATTAATGGTTTGCTTATGAACAATGGTAAATTGTGATGTTGTCCAAGAGGTAACAAGCAATCGATGCCATTTAATTGGAAATCTGGGCACTTGGG
Source organism: Euphysa ruthae (assembly GCA_035046665.1). Lineage (NCBI taxonomy): Eukaryota > Metazoa > Cnidaria > Hydrozoa > Anthoathecata > Corymorphidae > Euphysa > Euphysa ruthae. The sequence goes on from JAUZNK010002193.1 coordinate 8,638, forward strand.
TTGTGGTGGCTGCGGTGATTTTGGCATATAACATTTGAGAAGAGGAATCATTGAACGTGATACTTTCTTTAATTTTTTGTCGCTAAAAATTTCCGTCAGGCTTAAGCGTTTCGCCATATCTGTAAATTACAATTTGATATAAAAACATTGCTGTGTTGAAACTTTTGCTTACCGAGAGTTGTATCTTAATTGAAGACGACATTATCAGCTGATAAGAAATTAAACAATAAATTGAACAATTTTCTGGCACATAATCACAATTAGTTGTGCTCTGTTATTGATTTGGCAATTCGATTTTCCAATCTTAACAACCACTCATAGTTAACAGACAGACTATGTTTTTGTAGGATGTCAATCAATTTTTTGTCTCTGTATGTTTGCTTACTTGCTATGACATCATCCTTGGAAAACTTCGTTGATTTCTTTGAGCTAATTTGATTTTTTGTATAAATTTGGGTGATTGTAGCCTGTACCAAGTCAGATATTTTGTGTATTGCATCCTTTATTTTTGATTTCTGTGTCTAGAGTTGCCTTTGGACCCACTAACATCCAACGAAAGAAATTAAATAATTCATTGTTAGTATTTTCGGGTAATAAGTCAAATGAACCATTAAATTTTCATTTATCACATTTCAAAATGGCCTTTGGAAGGATACCAGTGGCTTTATAAGTATAATCGATATCTTTATCGGACGTGTGTCTGTCTTCCATAAATTACATAGCCGCGCTCATCTTGTTTTGGGAGTTACTAGTTCCGATCAAAAATTCAATTTCGGCAGAAACGTCTTCGAAAACCTCTCTACATTTGGTTTCATGACAAGCATTCTTTTTTCGAAGAAAATTTAAAAGGCTTTGTCTCTAACATACCTTGTGATAGGCTGCATCTATAGCCGACGAAATTTTTGAATTAACCGCTGAATTTAATTTAACGCTAAGTTTCCCGTTGCTAATCATGCTTACGGTAGTTCCTAAGTCTTTTTGCGTCTCGTTTTTTTCAATATGATGAAGAGGATCGCAGGAGAAACTTTGTCGTCACAAAAAAAATCTCTTTTCAATTAAAATTTAGGCTTCGGTTGAATACATGGGGTGTAGGGGGGGAACACTGTTATCATATTCTGAATTATTGTGAGAAGATTAACGTGGTGGCGTGAACACAGAGTAAATTCTTACTTCAAATCTCTTTTGAGCAGAATCTAATGATTTGTTTCAATGTTGTGATCTGGTAGCAAGAGCAGTGCCAAGTTACATTATTGCAGTATTGCTGATCCAAACTATAACGTGTTATCCGTTTACTAATATCAGGAAAAGGCGCATCGTCATAAAAAGCACGCTTTGCAACCGCATCTAATATCCTTTGTATTGAATCTCAATTTTATTTTAAATTAGTTCCTTCTATGGTATTTACCTGATTGTGCAAAGAGAAAAATCAATCTCACACAGTGTCGTCGTAGGCAGTGGTGGATCCATCAACCCTAAGATATCAAATCGAATTTTAGATAATACGATATAACTTTACCTGGAAGGTTATAAACTTGGATTGTTTCTTTTTTGTTTATTTTACATCCAGTTGGTTTCATGAAAAACCCAACTCTAGAGAACTAAATAAAATTAAATAATAAAAAAAAAAAAGAAATAAATAAATAATACATATAGTGAACAAAATAAAAACTTACATTAAGTGCTCCCGTAGCATATTTTTTTTTCTTTTATATCTTTCCTATTTATAACAGTTACAACTACTATGTAACATACACTTGAAAAGATTTCGAACTGAACCGAAAGGTTATATAAATAAAACATATTAACAACTTTCTTCTTCGTTATTATATATTTTACTCCAACCAGAACGTCAAAAATCGAGTGAAGATCGTGAGAACTCTCAATCAGAGACCTACTAAATTGATATTTTTGAAATATATAAAAGCATGTACAGTATCTATGTATGAGATAAAAGTAATAACTTGAGAATAACCTCGTAAAATATATTGCGATTTACATAAATATTGATGACCGAGTCATAAGCTTTCGAACCAGGTATTACTGTGTATTTTGAAGGAGTAAACTAATTTTCCTACAAAATTATATATCAAGTGACTTTTTGATAAAGTAAAACGTTCTATTTGTCATACACAAAATTACAAAATATAAATTTAGTTACATTATTTTTTATATAAACATGATATAGCTGGATTTGCAACCTATGGTGGGAGCCATTCGTTTAGTAGACTAATCAGAAGGAATGACACCCATTATCTTGAAAACATGCCGTTAATGTACAAATCCCGATATCATGACTTGATGCAATTCAGGTATATGTTGTAATTTTTTGCAGACTTTATTTATAAGATAATAAAAATTTTATCAGAATTCTTTTTAATTGATTTATAATTAAGTCTATGATATTTTTGCAAGGTGTTTTAGTGATATTAAAAATTAAAGGAACAGTTATGTTCCAGTCAATGATGCAATGATATATAATAGAGTATTTACCATACTTGAAAGTTTAAAACGAAGGAACATTTAACCAAAAAAAAATATAAAATGTGACATACTCAAAGAAAGTAAAAAAATCTTTCAAAATTTATATAAAAACTGAATTATTTGGATAAGTTAATAGGTTGGCTCATAGCTGTCTTTATATCACAGCCGGATATGTTGGTGCTGGAGGAAAAAAATAGAAGGCCAGCTTTTTTCGCGAGTTTTAAGAGGAAAGGGTGATAAAAAATACGTCTAACTTTATGAAATGAATGATGTGTGTAACAATATTTTTTTAATTTTTTTTTTCACCAATTCTATTATAAAATAAAACAGTAAACGAAATAATAAATCTCTATTATATGTATATAAATATATTTATATTACTCAAACAAGACTATCATAAAACATCAGTTGTAAGCAACACATATAGTTGATTTTTAAGAAAGGTTTTCGAAACAGAGATATAAAAGCACGAAATCTTCTCCTATTTA
>JAUZNK010002194.1:0-11606 GCA_035046665.1 Euphysa ruthae
ATCATTACAGAGAGTTCCCCAAAATTATAGAGCTATACAATAATAATCTTAACAAAATGAAACTAATTAAAAATTCACAACATAATATTTCTTCACAACGCCGCAATTCATAAAGTAATTAATGTTACAACATTTTGAGATTGTATTAGGTTAATTAAATTATCCTTTAATTGTGTGCCTTTGTATTTTATTTGACAAGTACTAATCTATTGGAAAAAATAATCATTTTTCAATAGAATTTGAGCTTTATCATTTGATTTTAGTAGATATAATGCGCAAATAAATACCCTATTCAGGTAGAATCAATAAGTTATTCAAATAGAATTATTATTTAAAAAAAAAAAGACTTCTAGGATAAAAATCTATGTCAGGATGTTGACAGCAATAATATCAAGAGTAGGTAATGCAAATAAAATGAAGTGGACCAAACGTTAAAAGATAGTTAATGAGGTTTTATATAGGAAGCATTAGGATCCACAAGAGTCATCAAACTGGGAACGATAAATATCATTTGACCAAGCTCTTTTGTGAATACGAAAACTAAAAGGAAGCAAATCGAATATCTATCGATTACCTATCGATTAAAGTAAATGAAATATTTCCAAAATTAATAAAACAAAATATTGTCAATGTCTGAATATATTAAATTCATGGTTAATTCTAAAATATTAACGTTTTCGATATTTATGATAAATCATATAAAACGTTTGTTTAATTTTCTCTTATTGGTCATGTCTACTCGCGGTGGAACACTAGCATACTGCTCTAGAAGTGACATAAATTTATTGCTTTGTTGAGTAGACACAAAATCTGCTACAAAATTTCTTGCGAATCCTTTAATTTCAATTGTCGGATGTTGAAATTATTGCTATTGTTTTGCCATGAAAATAACTTTTTGCAGTTACGGAAAATAGATTTTGGTCACTATTATCTATTGCTGCTGATTTAAATACAGTTTTGTTAAGGTTTGCTGGACAGACACTGTCTTCTTCGGCGAATTGAGACAGTATGAGGTTACTAAGATTTGTTGATTTTATTAAGATTTCAAACTTTCTGCTATAAAGATGTACTAAGTTTTTACAGCTTGTCTACTCGACCTTTTTTCTCGCTTTAACATGTACATTAAGAGCAACACAACTAAGTATTGAAAGTCCCGTTGTTTTACTATGGCTACTCTATCCGTAATTTCATAGCCAAGGTGTGCTAGACGATATTTATAAAGTTTGATTAAATTGGGTAGTTTAAAAACAGGTGTTGTTTCCCTTAAATCTTCAATATGTGACAATAATTTAGCTAGGGCAATTCCTTGTAATACATTCGATTCGCTAATCTCCACATCAATCTTCACAGTTCTTTCAGCTTTACTATAGCAAGTAATTTCCTGTGATAAACAGCTTCTTACGATATTAAATCTCCATCACTTAACTTGCAAACAGATTCGTATCCTGTAAGTTTAGAGCGCATTTTCTTATTTTTCTACCCTTTTTAAAAACTGATACTTCACCCTTTCCATAAAAGATACAATCTTTCCTAAACATTCGGTGCACCTTTTGCACAATTTTGCATAGTTGCTTTCAATGTTGAAGATCTTATTTCTTCGTTTGACTATCATTTCTGGGCTCTCTCAAATTTCTTGTTATCTAATCTAAAATAAAAATATTTTCTACCTAAAAATGTGTTCTAAAAATTCTACCGATATGTCGGAAAATAGAATTGCTTGCTATTGCAACTTAAAATTTCAAATTTGTTAACGTTTTATTTTATATTTAAAATGTGAAAAACATACAAAAAGGAAAGAGAGAGTATTAATAATGCAGGTGTTTTTTTTTTAATATTTTCCTGTTTTTTTTTTATAAAATAATAAATAGTGGTGGATTGTTTACATTTTAAGTATAAAAAAGGTACCCATTTTAGCAGGACTTGTGCCATTTAGCTTTAATCTTTATTCATGTAGCAGTCATACCAGAACCATCATCTAGATGATTAATATCCATTGGCAATGACACGATTTCCACATATTCTGCTGATTCTTTATGAAGGCTTCGTAACCATGACCAGGTTCAAAGCAGATTTGTAAGTTCAACTAGGCTTTTCAGATTATCGCCTAATAAACTTTGAAAAAGGAAACAAAGATCAAAATTTGTAACCAATTTTTAGCGCCATTATTTAGATATAACACTTTTTATGAATTTTTCACCTGAATTATTTTTCACTCTCCTTCGTTAAATTTTCAAATTATATTTTATGACGGTTTTTTTTTTTGACGCCATCTTTATGTTTTTTAGTAATAGCTCATAATCTGTTTCAGGCCATAGCTTTCTATTAAATCAGCACAAAATTTTAGACAAAATAGGCTAGAACTCGATATTTTTAGTGGTATGAAATTTTCGCTATTTTTTCAACTGACATCTTCAAAAAATCCGCCCTTTTGAAATTTTTTGATTGAATCTATAGCTACAATGACTGTACAATTGTTGAACATAAAAATGTTATCATGATACAGATATGATTACACGTTCAGACACTTTCAAAGAGGTATGCAGTATTCTTTTTACAGAGTGGCGTTGGCATTGTAAATCAAAATTACATATGGAAATATGTCTTGATCTGTAATTTAAAAGAAAATCGGTCAAGTTTTGCAGATATCTTATATAATTATTTTTATAAAATTTTTATTAATAATATTTAATTAATAATGTAATTAGATCCCAAATTTTTGTTGAAATGATAAAAAGAAAGGTTAAAATATGATCATTTTTTGGTATTTATCAGATATACTTATATAAGAAAATTATTTGTTTAAATCTTTTAAAACATCAACAGGTATCTAATGATAACATAACATAATCTGATTATTACGTTTTCTACTGTTTAGTGTACAAAAAAGGTGCTGTAAAGAACTTTTTCCTATTAACTAAAAATTTTCAGTAAGTGCCCAAAAAATTCAAAAGCCAAACTGTGGTTGATTTATAAAAAATTTATAAAAAATTCATTTATAACAAAATCTATAAAGGTTCATAAACACAATCTTGAGAAACTTACAATAATTTAAATGCTAATAATTAAGATTATATACATCATACAGAACATGCTGGCAAAATTTCATGCTTTTAACGAAAATTGTATTAAAATCAAACCATAATTTCCCTGTTTGCATTTAGTAATTTCGAGTTTAAAAAATGAACTAGTCAAAGATTTCCAGGCAAATCGTATGTGGCTCTCTTAACAAGCTCTTAAAAACCAATTCAGCTTTCATCACCACTAATTCAAGCATTGATTGACTATCAAAGTTATATTCTGAATAAATTCTTTATTTTCATTTTTTTTATTTTGTATTATTTAGAAAACCATTTGATAGTTGTTTTTGATTTCGCTAGTTATTACGAAATTGCTGTCAAAAGCTTCCAGAATATGTTTAAATTATACTATAAATTTAGGCTATAGCAATTGATAATTTCAAATAAATGATACATTAAATATAAACACTTTGCGTTTTATATGAATACTGTTCATTAGCTAGCTTATTGTTTTTTTCGTATTTTTAATTCACAAGGTAATTTGAATGAGGCGCTCAACTGTGGAGGTATTTTTGTGTGAATTAACGGAGGTTGTCAAACAAAATGGTTCGGACTATGTAAAGTGCCAAACGACTTCAGGATAAAAAAAATTTACAAATTATGATCTTAGGAATTTTTAATCGAGACACATTGGTAATTTGCTTTCATATTCAAAAAACCTATATTGTTTTTTTGAAGGAAGCGAAAAAACGTGGAAAATTACTGCAATGATATGCTAAAAAATATGTTAATTTTATTTTTTTATGGTATCTGCAAATTATAAACTGGCTGATAAAGTTTCAAGTATAGAATACTTATTAGCCAATAAATCACAAATACAATGTAATATAAAAACGAATGGAATGGTTTTAAAAAAATTTCCACATAGAAAGTTCCATAAGTTACAGTTGGATCTCTAAATCTGATATTTTAAGTTGTGCACTTTCGCACATTTTAATTTTTAAATACGTTTATTTGATAAAATAAAAAATGTTAATCCTAAATCTCATTTTCTTAGCTTTAAGACTTTCATTCGCTAGTTGTTTTATTTCGTTATTTTTGTTGCTTATTGTGAAATTGTTTAATGAGATAGTGGATTTTTAAATCTTTTTAATTTTTAAATATGTCGTTTACTTAAATATGTCGTAAATAAAAAATTTTGATCCTCAATCTCATTTTCTTAGCTTTAAGACTTTCGTAACCCTAAAATTATTTCGACAAATTTAAGAATAAAAAAAAAAACGTTTAAAAAAATAGTTAATCAGTCTATATAGCTGCTATAACTATCTAATTTTGACAAAAAATCGAAAAAAATGCTCATCTCATATAATATATAATAATATGCTCATTAATATATAGCCTAGCTTAATTTTTATGCCTAAAAATTATCCTTATGTGTTATAGACTCTTATTAGAGTATGACGACGTGTCCATGGCCTTAGATTTTCCTAGAATGACTTGCATCCAGGAAAAGAATTCATTTTGCTAAATAAATAACGTTACTGGAAAAAATCATTAGCCAAGGATAGAATTTTGCTTAAATCTCACCCTTCATTACTTTCTAAAATTTAATGTTCATTTCAAAGAAATCTAGGTCAAATTTCAAAATGAAAGGGTTTTTTCTGATCAAAATTAATGCAGAGGGAAGGCAGTATGTTTTCCTTTTCCACCTGACTATTTTATGCATAAACTTTAATTCCGCTTCTTTCTGAGCGCCATGTGGAATCGCAACCTTACCAATGGTTGCTCTGCGTCTTACAAATGCCATGCGGCGAAAAACACTTTGTGCCCACAATCTCTCGAGTTTGATATTTTTCTTTTAATGTAAAGGCTATCTTTTTATAATCATCTTAGAGGTTATAATTGCGACAATCGAATTTACAAATCCACCTCTGTACTGTGTGGCATTAAGAAATTTTTGTGTGAGGCCATTAATCCTTTGACCGAGTACGAGTCGGAGCGCATTTCGTGATTTCATGTTTCGTTGCGAGATGTTTTTTTAGGGGACTATTTTTGCGAGTTTCTTCTTTCAGTTTGATTTCGTACAGTTTACGAAAATTACATACGGTGGTTTCATTCATTTTTGAGTAACTTTTCTTGTATTTTAGAATAATTGATGCAACTTTGCGCATACTTGCATGTTTACACATTAAGAATCGATCTTGATCGTTATATTCTTTGCACGATCCACGTTGACTTTTTTTGAGTACTTGCAGGTTTTCTGCTGATGTTGTTACTTCTATGTGATCAAGCTTCAAGTCCTAGGAGAGAAATTAATTATAAAAAAACGTAAAATTATGAAATTACTAAATGAATCTTATCACAAGTTAAAAACAAAGTTAGATTGATCTTCAGATCCCAAATATAGACTTAATTAGTATCGATAAATAGCCTCAGACTAAAAACAGAGACTACCATTATCGATAGTAAGCAAATTAGTTAAGCGTGGAAGCTGCGTAAAAGTCTATACAAATAAATTAACAAATCTAAAAATTGAAAGGGCCACTTTAGTATATCTACAAACATAGTTAGAGATAAAAACCACCTGACTTAAAGTGGAGTTGCACAGTGGTAGGACATTTCACTCTGTGGCAAAAGGTTACGAGTTCGACTCCCACCTCTGGCGGAAATTTATTTCCATGTTATCTCTGAGTCTCTGAGCAAAACTCATTGCGTAATGCAACGCTAGCTCAAATTGATCGGGTTGTTAGGTTGAGCGAATTTCGTAGACACAAATGCGCGTTCTAAGTGCTCCAAGACCCGCCACGTGGGCCCATCTGGAAATATTGTCTCCACAATTTGTTGGTTTCCCACGTTAAATATTACATTCTCATTCTCTCTCACTTTTCTAGAGTTGGAAGTTTTGAAACCTCGTTGATCAAATTATTTTCAGAAGTATTTTACCATTTTTCTGTCTGATTTTCGTTGCATATATTTTTATTTTTTGTAAACAAACGTGTTAGCGACATCTTAAAACTTTTTTTTTTTTTTTTTAACCTGAAATTCCTATACACCAGGTTCTCGTAGACTTCTTATGTTCTAAAAAACAAAAAAAATCTTCCTTGGAAACAAGTCTGTTTTCGGTTGCACGAAGCAGCATGGGGTGGAAAATTGGCGTCCTGGATTGTTTAATATTTATCGTGATGGCAATGAGTTTCCCCTGATTATCTTATAAATCAGTGATTGTTTTGGATAGCTTTTCTTTTTCCTTTTTTTTTTTTTTTTTGGTTTGCCTCTGGTCATTTGTTCGCATGTTGTCGGCTGCCATCACACCTTGTACACGAAATAAAGTGAGCTTATGTGTTGATTTTAAACATTTTATTCATATATTCATTGGTAGCTTTGTTAAGAAAAATCAATATTTAAAGGTTTACGAAAGCATGGCAAGCTTGTTGGCAAACCAAAGTTAAAAATAATATATGATAATTGATGATAGAAGAAAACTGCAACAGAATTCAACAAAAAACAAATTTTTTTACACTAACAGTGATTAATCTACAATAAAGCTGTAGCTAAACAGAAATAAGTTTTTATCCGGCAGTATTGAAACTACTTTTGACTTGGTGTTGATCTATTATAAAAATAGTTTATAAAAAAAAATTGATTTTATGGTACATCGCATACATAGTGAAATAAAAATATTGTTTTTAATTAAAAATATTTCAACTTAAAAAAATGAATTTAGATTTAAATTACAGTTTATACACCAGCCTTTTTTTAAAGAGACGAAATTAATAATTAAAACAATTTGACTGCGGAACGAAAGTTCACCAGTTTGATTCCCACCTCTGGCGGAAATTTACTTTCCATCTCTGAGCTTCTGAGCAAAATTCAATGCGTAATGCAACGCTAGCTCAATTGCTGGTCGTTCTGGAAATATTGTCTAGGCATTTTTTTGGTTCACGACGTTAAATATGAAAAATTCTTACTCTCACTTTAATTTAGATTCTCTGATTTTTCTGAAACTTCTTATGTTAACTTTATCTGGTGATATTTAGTTTAATCCTGGACCTATGCAATATAATATAGAAAACCTTATACAAGAAAATTTACTATTACGTCTCCCCTTTAAACAAAAAGGGTTACACTTCATTAATTTTATTTAAACAGCAGACTGCTAAAAACTGAATCTTTCAGATTCAGTTGTTTCATCTGAATCAGATTCAGATTCATTTGCAATTATATCAAAGCCGTCGATCATTGGAATTACTGAAAGTATGCTTGGTAGCTCCATAGATGACAAAGAAATTGAACTTAGTGGATAAAAAATTTCATGGAAAGGCAGAAATAGATCTAGTGGTTGTATTATTTTTTACTACAAGGAAGATTTTCTTTTTAATGATGTTGCACCTAAATAACAGAAATAACATTAAAAATAAATTTGTTAATATTCTTCTTCTTCCTCGTATCAAACATTATACAGTGGGTTTCTATAGGCCACCTGATATCTACGATATTTTTGAGCCTTTATTCCAAATTCTGCACAAAATTTATGAGATTGGAATAGATATATTTATTTTAGCATGCCTAACTATTAGTCTTTGATATTAATATTATATTAATATTATATTAATAACAACTACATTCTTGACAACAGAGACCTCATTTAAAATGCACTTTTAAATAATTTTGATAATGTCAACTTTGCCTTCGCAGATTTTTCACAAAAATTTAAACAAACTAATGAGGATATAGTACCCATTAAAAGAATTAAATTAAAAAAAAAAATATTCTCAAGAGTGATTTGAAAAAGAAGGTGCAGAAAAAATATCTGTAAGACATTAATTGTATAAACAATTTAAAGGACAAAAAGAAACACAGACAAGGAATTATTTAGCAGAGATAAAAATTATGTTTTTATAACTAATCATAGAAATAAAAGGGAGCTAAGATTTTTGGAAAAAGTTATTGGAGGTCAAACTAGGGAATTCGTTAAAGAAGAGAAAATTAAGTTTCAATCTGGATTTCAAAAAGGTTTATTGACAGAAATATGTTTGTCATATCTTATGAATTACAATAGGCTTTGAAAAGGGATGTCACACTGGAAAGATCCTTATAGATCTCCAAAAGGCCTTTGATACAATAGATCTCAATTTTTTTTCTGGAAAAACTAAAAACCAATCATCTTTCGGAGAATCTAATTCAAGTCTTATCTCTCAAATAGAAATTTAGGGCTTTTGCATGAAGTATTAGTACAAAGTGGGGTCCCTCAGTGACCCCACTTTACACTTTGTTTATATATGCTAATGACATGAAACAAGCACTAGACTGTGAATTAGCTCTTTACGAATATGACTCATGCTTGATTTACCAACATAAGGATGTAAAAGAAATAGAAACGATTTTGAACGGAATTTTTTCCAACCTTTGTGAGTGATTTTTCGATAAAAAACTAAGTGTGCACTTTGGAGAAGAAAAAACCAAGTGTATCCTCTTTTATTCTAAAATGAAAGCTGGAAAAACAGATCCCATGAATATAATTTATAGAGGCACATCCATTAAACAATATACCTCACTCAACTACCTAGGATGCTTATTAGATCAGAACTTTAGTGGAGAGGCATTGGCTCGTTATTCTTTAAATAAAATTAATTTAAAACTTAGATTTTTATATAGAAAACAATCTTTCTTAACACCAGCCTTAAAACTTGTTCAATGAAATCCACTGGTCTAACGTGATTTTGACTGTGCATGTTCCGTCTGTTATTTAGACCTCAAGGAATCACTTAAAATCCTTTTGGAAAGTACTCTAAATACTCATATAAGATTTTTTATGGATAGTTGTAACCATATTGGTAAGTAAAGAAAATGTTAAAAATATAAATAAATTAAAACCAACGGTGGAGAGAGCTTGAATATAATTAGAGTTTGTAATGAGAGTATGCCGAACGAAACCATGGCAGAAAAAAGCTTAGTATTATAGCTGCTGCAAGGCGGTTTCATGTTTATAAACTATATTGAGAATCTGTAGAGGAGGAAAGTCTTTATCACGAAGAAAACAATCTGTACGATATATTTCGAATATAATAATAGCAAGGAGTTAATAATCGGTCGTCTTCTGATGGAAATATCAGCAATTACGAAGTTTATCCTACAAATAGGATACCCATAATGGCAGAGATAAGTGATTGGTTACGCCAAAATACATTTTATAAAAATGAGAAAAAAATTGCTTATATTAGATTTTAAATAATCTGATAAATTATGAAGAATGAAGTCTTGTTTTCAGATGTATCGGTCTAATGAACTAACGCAACATCGAAAAACATGAATTTGCGCTTGTAAATTATAGCAAAGATGGTAGGCAATTCCAAAAACAAAATATATACGCAGCTTATTTGTTAAGGTTTTCCTTTTAGAGGTATCCGATACGAAGTCTTTTTTATAAAAATAATTTAGTCATTTATGGTTACGCTTGGCACTTTCATGATTTAAATGGAAATGATCTTTCACGCATTTGCTGTCAAACATCGAAATTAAGAGAAAATAAACAAAATCTTTAATTTATTTTCTATTGCATCTATCACTCTTCATAGACACAAATATATTTCAACAAAATTAAATTAAAATTATAATATGAATTATAATCATAAAAGATAGTAACACTATGGTCTGAATGCTCCAACTAAAAAACATAACGTCGTTGAATATTTATCCTATTTATTTATTTATGTAGTTATTAACGTGTGTATGTATGTGCTAATATTATTTTAATTTTGCGATAATATTCCTCTTTCACATTCAACCTCAAAAAATTAGTTATTAAATAAATTTCACTTCTTTTATCATGGATTTCTCTTATAACTTTGGCGCAAGGTTCCAGAATCTTTTCGTCAATATTCGCTGTAATGTGTATGTTTTGCTAATAAATATGGGCTGTAACACATTAGGAAATTAAATTAAAGATAAAAAAAGTCCGGTATAAAAAAAATTTTTAAATGTGTAATTAGTAATATGACTGTCCCAAATTCATAAAAATCTCAAATAAAGTAATATAAAATTCCTTTAAAATCTTCCTAAATATTTTGGAGCTCTTAAATATGAATTAGGATTGTGACACTAAAATGAATTTTTTAAGATTAACTTCTGTCCTACTTTTTATTTCTTTTTTCTGCACACCCTTTAAGTTGTGCTCCCATTTGTGTCTTTGGTCTGAATTTATTTACAGTTGCATTCATATATGCTCTGAACCCGCCGTATTCTCTTGCTTCGGTATTTGCTTTCTTTTGCAATTGTGTTTTCGTGTTTGCTTTTGCTCGTACCCGGTTGAGTTCATATTTTGTTTGCGTCTTGTTGTGTCGTTTTTGCTTGCGCTTGTATTAGTTGCAGTTCATTTTTGTTCTGCACCTGAATTAATTTATGTCTGCACAAAATTTACTCTCATTTTTTTTTAAGCTATCAAAAACAACGAAAATAATTCGTAAATCAAACTGTATAACAATGATGATTCGATTTTTACTAGTAAAGTTCTTTGTTTTTGCAATTTTTATCTATAACAAGATTTATAAGCTTATTTTCTGTAACCATTGTTTGATACTATACACTTTTAACTAAATATTTTATATCATTTCATTGACTTCAACTTTCACCAAAGAAGGACACCCAAGGACAGCATATTCCAGAGTGAGATTTTTCAGGTACCTATGAAATAAACATGTATTCTGAAGTTAATGCAACAAGGATAGCAAGCCCACAAAGAATCCTATCAAAAATATATAACAACAGCTGGACGTTGTATGCACATAAAAGGCATCGTCTTTCCAACCAAATCATCATTTATTTATGTAATATATGTAATATATACATATGTAATACATATATAAATCTCTATCTTTTTTTTAACTCAGAAAATTATTCGCTAGTATGAATAATTTTCCACTCATAGAACGGCAAAATTAAAGTTGCAAGGTTAAATCCAAGCAAAAATATTATAACCTTAAACCCTGTTAACTGTCAATCTCAAAAAAATTTTTTTCTACTGATCGAATAGATCTGAAATTTTCTGGCTTCTCACAAAATTTATCAGCTTTTTTGAACAGGAAAAAAAAAAAAAAAAAAAAAACAGAAAAGTTATTCGATATAAATTTTTCAGAGAGGGTAGTTCTGGACAGGGGTAAATCATTGCTCTTTAAATATAATGTTTGTATTTTGGGTCAGTAAAGTTAATAAAAAAAAAATGGTCGAACGATGGCGCTATTTTTTACCTGCCATCAAAAATAGTTTTTTGAAGTAGTTTTTTTCTTATAATCATAGTGAACATTCTCTGGAACTTTTTAGAATAATGGCCAATATCTCCCGATCAAGTGAATATTTGACCTCAAAAGTTTCTTGATAGAATATATTACTCAGCGCAAAAGCTAAATAAAAAATAGATTGCAATTTCAATGTAATTATGAAGATTTGCATATTGACTATTTTTATAAATTTCAACCGGCTTGTGAGGTCATCAAAACGTCACGTAACAATTTGTTGAGAAAATGTTATATTTAACGTGGGGAACCAACAAATTGCCGAGACAATATTTCCAGATGGGCCCACGTGGCGGGTCTT
>JAUZNK010002195.1:0-11605 GCA_035046665.1 Euphysa ruthae
AAAAAAAAAAAAAAAAAAAAAAAAAAAAAAAAAAAAAAAAAAAAAAAAAAAAAAAAAAAAAAAAAAAAAAAAACTCTTGCTGAGTTCAGAACAGTTTGATGTCATCAAATCGATTCACAACAAAAATTATACCAACTAATTTAATTAAAAAATACCAGATAGATAAATTTGATTCTCTGCCCAATCTAAAACCCAATGTTTCGATAAAAAGCAATGGATTGAGAGCCTCTCATATAAAAATTTTTCTGGGAATGAAAATAAGTTACTCCTGCTGTTGCAAAACGAAGCTAACAAAGAAATAGACAACCAACACAAAAACCAAAGTAATTCTCTCACTGCAAAAATTTAAATATCCTGTTCCTTAGTTAATGAGTAAAAAAATGAAAATTCTATGAGAATGTTGGAACGCTGCAAAAGTATACATCCTAGAAAGATCCACAAGAAACCAATGTTTTAATTAACCAAATATTTTCTCACGTTAAGACATCTTTCTATAACCTTTTAAATAATGTCGCAAATATCCTTTCAACTTGCACTAAACCATCCACTAACAATAAAAAAAAAAAAAAAACAAAAACCAAAAGAATTTTAACTTTATTTGCAACATCGAGGTTTCATTTTATATCTAATACAAATGTTCTACACGATAAAAAAATCTCTGAAAGAAGAAACACTGATACCACCTAGTAAGCAACCTTCTCGACATTAATGTCTTTCTACAAAAACATAAAATTTCTCAGTCAAAATAATGAACAAACCCATATCTTCCGCCATATCCCCCCGGAAAAAATCTCGTCCGCCCCCTAGATATAATAAGTTTTAAAACTTGTGTGGTTTTCTTAAAAAAAAAAAAATTGTAAATAAGCATGAGACAACGATTACACGAAGAAAACACGAAAAGAACACCTGATACTTGACAGGTTTATCAACGATTTCAACGATGGTTTCTTTGAGCTATTCTCGAAGACCACTAAAATGATATAATAAAGTTTTTTTATGAGATGTAACATTAAAATCTAAACACTATACCAAAATTTAAAGGAATTTAAAATGGAGTTTGTCACATCACAGAAAAAAAAACAACGCAAAATAATCCACGGAAGATATATTTATGTGTTTCAAAAAGAACTTGCAAACGACATTCGTTTGAATGCGTACTACGTCGAAAAGGAAAATTTAAATCGACAACAAAAGTGAACCTGCTAGACGACATTATAAGACAGTCAATGAACATACACTGCAACCTTCCATTACAAACTGTGAAGTGTTTTAATTGAAAAGTTCAACAAAGGACCGCTCTTAACAAACACACACCAAATACTGGGAAATGTGTATGAAACTACTACAAGCTGGCCTCGTATCGAAAATTTGGAAACACTCCACTAACAATACCTTTTGAATTCGAAATTGCTGCCATGAATTCAGCTGTTTTCAAAGATATTGAAACAAAAAGCTGCTCTAGTTCCTCGAGATGATTTGATTCAATATTTTGAAGAACTCTGTGACATTATAAGACGATCGTACAATGAAGAAGTTGATGTTATTCTGGAATACTTTGAGTATACCTATATCAGAAGTCTCTTTGGAATAAAAATTTGGAGTATGTTCCACAGAACTCATCAGATGCCAAAAACCAACAACCATATCAAGGGTTTGTATCGCTGATTTCAATCACTTAATGGCTTATTTCAATGGGGTGAGGGGGAGGGGGCTTTTCGAGGGGTATTCTTTTTCAGAGATTTTTACCAATAAATTTTTTTCGAGGAGATTTCTTCTCAGGGAATTTTTTTCCTGATACCATTATATGCATGACTAATACTAATTTCTTTAAAGAAATTGCGTTCAACCGGAACAAAGACAAAGAAAAAACTTATGAAAATAAAAAAAAATCATTCTATTTACCTTAAACGAATTAAATTTTGGTAAATTCTTGATAAAAATGAAGTAAGAGAGCACCGATATCATTGGTGATTGTAGCTCGGTGGTTAAAGCACCAGTTCTCAAACCATAGGTAAGAGGTTTGATTCCTTCCATGAGACAATCGAATTGATTTGTAATTTTTTTTTTTATTTGATAGTTTATTTAATAAGAAATAGGATCATTGTAATAAGTAAAATATAGGGCGCTGATATTACATAGAGCTCTGTTATAAATTAATAGGGAGTGTTGTATTGAGAAAACTTTTATTTTTTTTCCTGCCAATATCTTTTGCACATAAGCCTGATTGAAATAGAATTTACCAATTCAAGTGCAGTTTACTTAAAAATATATATAAACGAATGAATGTCGGCATTAATGAATACCTACCCTAATTTAGAGGACTGAATGCGTGTTTGATAATCTGGATTTCCTTAGACTATTATTTGGATGAAAAAGTTCAAAATAAAAATCTCATTAAACAAATAAAAATATTCATTAATCTTTTAAAAAGATGTTTATTTGAAAAATAATTTTCTAAACATAGAATTGTCGAACTACAGTAACATTATGCAAGTCTTCCAAGAACAGAAATTTTAAGATTTAAATTACAAATTAATTAAACAAAGAAATCACTTTATTTTAATATATTGTAAAAGAATTTTATGGAAGGTTAGAAAGTCTAACATTTCTTAAATGTATATAATGACTATTTCTTAAAACGATTAACATCATAAACTAAATGCTTTTGTATTGGAGCGATTGGCAGAGAAGCACATGTTCCATTCAAATGAATTTTGAAGTCCAACCACAATCTGTTGGTTATTATAAAGAGACGAAGCAACCTCAAGATGTTAGAATAGTCATCTATACACCCATTTAAGACAAGATCCATAAAAACAGATAGTTTAAGTAGTTATTGTTTTAATAAATCAAGATTATGAAGATAGGTTTATCTAATATGAATATTTGATATTAATTAAAATGAACTAAATTTAATTTATGTTGGTTGAATACATGATAAAAAATGGAAATCTAAAATGCAAAAAAAATGCCAACGGCAAATATTTCGGCAACAATTGAATTTTGGCGCGGCTAATTCCCAGGGCTTTACGCCCAATAATATTTCTTTTCTACTTCTCATTCATACTTTACAGGGCGCATCAGATCACTTTCAACTAATAGCTAAACCTACTTACTAATACTACCTTATATAAACTCATATTATCAGGGATTTCATTTTTAATCTGCCTGCGGAAGAAAGAAGGATGTCTCCTGAAAAAATATATATTGCAAACCATGATATGTTTTATTCGCTTTCTTTAACATTATTAGTTGAAAAATTTTAATATGTTTAAAACAATTCTCATATTAACATCAACATAAACTTTTATAACCACAAAGTATATTAATTTTGAGTGCTAAGTAATCTTAAACATAAAATTGATTTTAATGTGACGCACATGTTTCTGGTCATTCAGCCACTCTCCACTATATACTCGCTGATAGTTACCTTCTGTTGTTGGTAGACTGTACGTTCCATAACCATGTCTCTTGTTTTCTTGCCAATCACCATCAAATACAGCCCCAGTTTTCTTCCATATCTGCTTACCTTTGCCTATAATTAATGATTGTTAAAATTATTATAAAACTTCTATGACATCGATATTGTTACCAGAGTTAGCCAATAAAAAATAGACATCCATTTTTAGGGCAAATTGAGATCAGTCTCTGTAACCATCAACCATTTAATCAAAACGTATGGTGGCACACGTGACACAGAAAATATTTTAATAACTTAACTGTAATAACTATTGTAATAAGAGTAAATTTTAATATAAAATTCTAAAGATCATTCCTTAAACTAAAAATCAAACATAACTAAATCTATGTATAACTCCACCATTGGTATGAAAAATTTCTCATCTAATATCAAACAAAAAATTTGAAAAACGAATTCAGAGAAAAACTACAAAAACTAAGGGATGGACGCACACACAAACGGGATTGAATTTATAGGAGTCCAATAAAATAGCAAAGCTCATGAGAATATTTTTTTATTTCTATTAGTAAGTATTTGTAGTAAAATCTTTTACATTTTACAGTCACCAAA
Organism: Euphysa ruthae; assembly: GCA_035046665.1. Lineage (NCBI taxonomy): Eukaryota > Metazoa > Cnidaria > Hydrozoa > Anthoathecata > Corymorphidae > Euphysa > Euphysa ruthae. The sequence continues at coordinate 4,031 of JAUZNK010002195.1, forward strand.
ATACTCGAATGAATGTATTCACCATCAAAAGACAGAACATTCAACAATTTCCAGAAAGTTTTAACAGAAAGAGAGCTGAGAACCTCAATGAAATGATATTTTTCATTTCACGCAATTCATTTGAGCAAACTTCAGTAATTTTCTGTATTTTCTAAAAGCAAAGACTTAATTTATTAGTTTTGAAATATAAAAGTACCTTTGAAATCAGGTCCAACACATTAAAATGATGTTTTCTTTTGGCTTTAATCAATATCCTTAATTTTGAAAAAAAGCTCTTTACTTTAAATTTGAATAAAAATTTTTAAATTTGGCACAAAATTTGTATTCAACTATTTCATTATAAAATTTTACAAAATATTGCTTCCTGAAATAAGTCAAAATCAACAAGCTCACCGTAAGGTATTTGCAGAATTTAAAATACTCCTCAAAATTTTCAGCTTTGTGAATTTGTACTACACAGAGGAGATCTCTTTCTTTCCTAATTTTCAATCTAAGTACTCAAAATTTAATTCAATTTCACAAAGACTATTTTTGGCTGTAAGTGCTTGTATTTTCATTTAAACTTTTTGGAATTTCACAAGTTGTTACAGCCATAATTTCAAGCCTTTCTTCACCTCAAGAAGAAAATTGTTTTGATGATTTATTTGAAATAATGCTTTCGGTAGCTAGATTTCGCTGAGTAAACAAAACCTATTTCTTCCCAAACAACATTTCACATCACAGAAAACGCAGGAACTTTTTTTCTGGTGACTCCATACATAGTCTTAAGCAATCAAAAAATTTTTTAACTATTTTTTATTAACTTTCCGAAAAAACTTTAAATGAACTATATCTAGAAATGGTTAAACTATATCTAGAATTTTCAAGCAGATTTCCAGTGCTAAGTTTATGTGCGTGAAAAATAGAAAATTAGTGAAAATATAAGAAAAAAATTTTGCTAGAATTTATCAAAAATCTGATTTGTCAAATAGCAAATAAACTTACAGATCCACTTATTGCCATAAACATATTATTATATATTTACCAATATCACACATATCAAACATACATATGTTGCTCCCTGTTTTAAAAAAAACTAAAATATAAGCAAATAAGCGTAAGGTATCATAAAATTAAAACAAATAGATATATTTGAATTATTTTATAAAATATAAGTATTTAACGCATTTAATATTCAAAGGTTAATGTTTATACAGAGCAAAATCAAAAATCACCCGAGGCTGTTATGCGTAAACCGAAGGGGAAACCTAGAAGAAAAATTTTGGCAAGAATACCGATTATCTTTTCATAGAACCCTTGTTTGAATTGCCGATTAAAAGTCGCAAGAGTTATTGCTTGTTTATTGTTAACTTTTAAATAATATAATTATAAACTTTCTGGCAAATTCTCAACTAATAGTAGACGTGCCACTGTTATTGACATTTGGGCAGCCATAAAATTTTATATACACATTTTATATATGTCATGCAGGCCGATCTTTTGAATATAAGGTTCTCTAATAATCAAATTACCGTGTTTTTTATTGTCTTTCCATTCACCAATGTATTGGTCACCACTCACAGAAAACACAGTGTGACGCTTACCACACTTTTGAGCTTTCAAATCCCAATCTTTCCAAAGGGGCTGACTGGCTTTCATTTGTTTTGTGACTTTTTTACATAAAATCAATATAAGAATCTAAATGGTGAAAGTACTCTTTGTAAACTAATTTAACAAAAATTCTGGTTCTCAAAAAAAAAAAAAAATAGAGTAAGCATTTTTAATCTAATAGGGCCCCCAATCGAAGATTTCCAAAAAAATGAATATAGCTAACACCCTACCAAACCAAATAAAAAGGAAAACAATATACGAAGACATTGAATGGAAATTTTTTTTATTCTATTAGTTTGGTATAAATTAGTTTGGTATAAATAGTATATACTCAGAATAAAATTGTTCTGTTTCATTCCATAACTATAAAATATAAATTCCTACACAATATGAGTTCCCCAGAATCAATAAATCTTCTAAAAATATATATAATTATAAAGAAAATTATGATTAAAAAGCATATGAGATCAACACATGGCTTGAGCAGCCCTCTCAAACATTTGGCGAAAATTCATAATGGCAGATTTTAAAAAAATGTACAGGGTTTCGACTCTCAGGAAATGGTTCAAAATCTCGACACTTTTTTTAAGGATTTTAAGTTTACTTAATTACATACCATCAGAGGCCTTAATAAACTTTCTAATAGCATATTATCATCACATAAAGAGCAAATTAGATGAAAACAAGACTATTTTGCATCAATTTTGGGGCCCAGGCCTCTGAGCCAGATAGCTTGAAAGATGCCCATGGAGATAAAATAATAGTATTCATGCATAATTAGCTTCAGAAATATAATTATATACTTATAACTAGCAAGCAATTTCAACACTGTGTTTGAGAAACAAAAGTATGGATGAATACTGAAGTAAATTAATTGGTTTCTTAATGAAATAAGCATGTAGAATCAAAACAAACTCAAAATTTTAAAAACTTGCTTCAACCAATTGGGCAGAAACTATGAAGGCTTTTTTATTAAAATTTTATTATTTTTTTTCATAAAAGAAAGTTTTGTATTTGATATTTAAAAAAATAAAAATTATTTTCGCAAAACTTTATTAATATGAGCTGGCTGTTTGAGTAATTTAAACATGTTCCTCTTCTTATCACTGCTGCACCAAATTTCACAACAAAATTTTTAAAAATTTCACTTACTTTGAATCCTTAAAGCCAATCATTTTCAATTGGAAGTTTGAAAAACTGTTTTTAAAATGCATTTGATTGCCTTTAAATAATACCAATGATCTTTAGCAATGTAAGGCTTTCGTAATAACAAAAAAAAAAGAGTGATATACAGCCATTTATTTGAAAAGTGATACATACAGACACTGAAAATTCTAAGCATAAAAAATTGCTTCAGAAAATCTCTCTATTTGACTAAGATTAATAATAATTTTAAAAAGATATAAAGAAATAGCAGGCAGAAAACAAAAATATTATTAAAGATATATTGTCAAAATCAGAAAAATGAATAGATAAAGTCTAAGGTGCTGGATCTGAGGGTAAAAATTGATTTCTACAAGCCAATCGACAGACATTTGGCGTTTAAGAAAAGGAACTGACCATTCTTTACACTAAATAACCGCAACCTTTTTATTATCACCTTTAGGGTTCCCTTATTTAACAGTTTTTTTTGTACCATTATTAGGATTATTTACCAATTTTTGCATTTATTTAAGATTATCCAATATTTTAGATGCTAGTTATTTACTAGGTAATATCTAAGAGATCCATAGCTACAATGAGGGTTCAAAAATGACAGAGTCACCATTAAAAAACCTGTAAATGTGTTTAATTTTGAACAATGAATGATCTTCTTCATATTAAAAGAAATAGTTTGCAAAAACATCAATAGTACTCAGTCATCAAAGTGTGAAGCAACCAGATTGTAAACTTGAAATTAACCTCAGGCCATAATATATTTTTAGCTTTTTAATTTTGTACATAACATAAAATTCTGAGAAAAAAATTTTTTTTTCATGAAAAAGCATCCAAAGCCTTAGAAGATACGAAAAATTTTAACTTACAGAGTTTCAGTTAACTGATGGCAGATTCTCTGAAGATATTAAAAAGTTAAAAATAATCTGAAAAATTTTTCTGCAGTGATACCTGTCAAAATTAAAATAATGTTGGTTTTCAATCACACATAATTGAGAATAAGCATATTTATATATGTCACAAATTTAGGATATAGGATGAGTTCAGACATACACTAACTTTACTCTGTTGTGTTAAAATGCTTGGATTTGGATGGCGATTTCACCAAGTGTAGCTGACTCGGAATCATAAATTATAACTATAATAACAAACAAACAAAATTTCAATTTGTCTGCTATTTTTTGAATACTTTATGTATCAGACAGTAACTTCAACCTTCATTTGGGATTAATTTGGGGATTCCAATAAACTTTTTAGGACTACAAAAATCATTAATAATCAAAAAGTAATAAACACAAATGATTTCTTTGACTCATTTATTAGTTTAAAGATGCATTACATAGATGATGCATTCACATACAAAGATGTTTTCCATATCTGCTAAATAACAGCCATAATTGTTACACAGAAATCTTTATTCACGATTATTGCTCCTTCTGTCTCGATTACCCTGGTAACCAGTACCTTCTCTATTACCTTGAAAAATTCGGTCTAAATAGAACACCAAAATTTAATTATTTGTTATATAGAAATAAAACTTATGTTGATCTAATTCATAATAATTAAGAGATTTCTTCGACGTCAGTGTTTTTTCCCCACTTGGTAGTTTAAACCAAAAAAAAAAAAAAAAAAAAAAAAAAAAAAAAAAAAACACAGCACAACAAGATATTTTTTATTTCCAAAACATTTTCTGAAGTGTGAAATTTATTCATAGTTTCATTTTTATTCTCAAGGATCGGAAAGCAAGGTAAATGCTTAGATACTAACTATTTTAGTTTTCACTTAAAAAATGGCAATAAACTCCACACATAACACAAATTCCATTATGTTTAACATTAAATCTATGCCATTTTCTAGTATATGTGGCAACATAAAACTCTATGGTTTGATTAAAAATTAGTTAAATATGCAAAACTTACTGTCTGTCCTTGGTTTACGGTTTTCAGGTTTACGTTTATCGAGGCTGGGTCCATATTTAAATTCTAAGATTCTATCATGGTGCTCAACAAGAGTAGTTAACTAGAAATAAAAAATTATAGTATGAATGATTGTGAGTGAGTGATAGAATATCCAAGTAAGCTTGCAAATGACATCAAAGATTCCATTTCTTCATCAAGGATTTTATTTATTGCAACAGTTTGGGTGTACACAGTTCAATAATAAGCTGTGAGGCGTTCTATACAATCGAATCATTCACAATTAGAGTTATGCCCCATAAATCTTCTACTCTAAATTTTTAATTTTGTAAATTAGTTAATGAAAAGACAAATAAATTGCAGCAGTTACTTTTTCTATGCTAAAGTTAGTTGTTAGGTCATAAAATCATTTTAAGCTGCATGATTTCAAAAAATCCTAGACTGTGCAGCTTTAATAGATATATTAACTCTTACCTCACCATATAATCAAAGAATTATAAAATATAGATCAGCATACCAACTTACCTTATCAGATAATTGAAGAGTTAAACTTTGTAGATAGGTAGGTTCTGCTTCATGGTGAAGTAATAAAGTTTGGGTAGGCTCGTCCCAAGAAGCCTGAAATATAAACAAATAAAAATTCAATGGACCCCAGAATTGCAATGTCTTAAAAGTAATACATAACCATCATCATGCTCGAGTTAATGTCCATGAGTAGGCCTAAACCAATTTTATTTCTGTAAATCCAAGATTTTATAGAAAAATTGAAAAAAGGTATTACTTGAATTGAATGATCTATTTCAGGACTATGTTTTATTTTAGATTTAAACAATCATATTTGAGCAAACTCAAGTAAAATACTTTGAAACCTTCTTCTTATACCTTATACACCTTATACAATCACATTTTTTATTAAAAAATATAATTTTGTATTTCAAAGAAAAACAACCACCTTATATTACTAGAAAACATGATGATTAAAATTTATACAACCCAAACCAAATTGTCAGTTTGTTAATTATGTGTTCACCATTTTTTTTCATTCTTTTTAGTATGTAAATATGATATGCAATGATCACCACTATATTTTTAGAAAGAATTACTGAGTTATTGTGAGCAAATATAGGTTGAGGAGAGGTAGTTAGGGGTTGAATACTGATCTTTTATTTGTTTGAGATATGATAGACCAAGTCATTATTCAGGAGATATCACAGGTCTCTTTGGCCTCAAACAATCAATATTTTCAAAATATTGCATATTCCAGTTTGGCACTAAGCTAAAAGATGGTTGTTAGATTTAGAAGATGGCCACACAATAAAAAGACTCAAAATCCTATATTATAAGCTATGAAAATATTGAAATGGAGCAAAATTATCTCTCTTATTAGTCACATAAGAGTTCATTTCTCATTAGTAATTCACTTGTTTCTGTTGAGCTTTCTGGCATTTTATTTTGTTTATGGTGAGTATTAAATAATGTGCAAACTTTAAATAAGCATTGCCAAGGGGTTGACTTTGTTACAATAAAAATGGAAGTTGAGAAATTTTGTTTTGAGTACACACTTCCATTAGCTATGATTACTTCAAATTTATTATCACATATATAACATGATAATCCCACCCTTTAATATGAATATTTTATTGCTAGAGAAATTTGGAAGTTATTTATTAAGCAAGTGAAATAATTTGTAGTGTGTATCCCACACAACACAGAAATTTTTTTAATCATTTGATCAAAATACCTGCAATTCTTCATTGATTATCATCTTGCTGATTGTGCTGTGAACAACTTGTGGTGGTAATTCAAACATTGCAGCCAAACTATGCATGCTGGAAAAACAAACTTAAAGTAACAGATAAAAGCAATGAATGGCACAGTGAGTTTAGTAAAATGCCAATGATAAACACATAATTTTCCATTAACAAATAATACCCTAACTCATTCACGAAAATTGTGTTTTTAATAGTGAAAATAAAATAGATTTACAAATATGCACAAATTAAGCTACATATGCGTTTTATAGAATGATATACTTCCCTGTCGTCAGTATCCCCCAAATATGCACATTAAGTGTTTTCTTGTGGGTAAAAGTTGTGCAAGTCTAAACCAAGGCTATGAATATAATAGCATTATTATTTCATATGTCTAAAAATCATCTATGAAATGAACAAAACAGCGTGTTTTCATTTGAGTATCCGTTCTCCATGAAGGTTGTAAACGTGTTACTGTGTATTTTGGGTAACAACCTGATTCATCCTAAGTTTAAAAGACTGGGAATACCTTTTTAGAGCTTTTTATGTGGAAATACGGTATTTAATAGTTGATTAGTCTAATTCTTATACTGACATTTAATAAATCTTTTAGAAAGCTCAAAATATGAGGTGCGTAATTTATTCTCTCCTTCTTTAAAAATAGTAAACCAAAAAAGCAATAATAAAACAACCCCTTCTAAAAGACTAACGTCAAAACTTTTTCATTTATGTTTTTACTAATAGAAACAACATTTATCTTTCATATCGCTTTTTTTGACAACAAACATGTGCACTTTAATAAAATCTTTATTTTTAAACAATAGAAAAGAAAAAAAAAATTCGATTATTGTACATTGTCATGATTTGATTTTGTTTTTTAACACGCTCACTGCCAACTACGAGTATACTCATAGTAAGCGGGCGTCACCTCAGTGCCAACTACGAGTATACTCGTAGTTGAGGTAAATGATTTAAAATTAATTTTGATGCTGATTGGCTTATGTAGGTCACGTGAACTCTTTTATTTTGAGTTAATTTGCGAACATATTTATATTTTAGAAACCCGGGGTTTCCTAATCTTTTAGCGGATGTTATTGGACTTTTCAGGAAGATAATAATTCTAAACCGTTATCTTTTTAATCTTATATTTTTCATTGACAATG
>JAUZNK010002196.1:0-11604 GCA_035046665.1 Euphysa ruthae
GGCTTTGAACAAAAAATTTTAAAGTAAGTTTTTAAGAGAATAATTTTAAAATGCAATTTTAAGTGTAGAATTTAAAAGTAAAATATGGAGGAAAATTTTTGAATAAGGTACCTCGAAAAGTAGACTTTTGGGAATATTTTGAGCAAAGTATTTGACAGCGAGGTTTTTAGGGAAATATTTTAAAATTCAATTATTCATAGGAGTATTTGAGAATTAATTGGAGGAAAGTTTTTGAATAAGATACCTGGAAAAATAAGTTTTTTGAAAATATTTGGTAATAAGGTTTTGAGAAAAATATTTGGTAATAATACTTTGAGTGAAATAAATGCATACCAGGTTTTAAGGAAATTATAGGAAATTTCGGTATTTGCGTGAAATATTGGGAGATAAGATTTTGGCAATTATATATATAACTTTTTAAAGTTCTGATAAGAAATCGCACTAGAATGCTGATACTAAAAACTAAAAATTTTTTTATTAAGAAACTTTATAAAAACTTTCGAAAAAAAGCTTTAACAAAAATATTTTGAGATACTGTTTCTTTTTTTAGAATCTTGGTAATATGGTAATGAGGAAATTATTTGGAAAAGAAACTTTTTGTGATAAGGCCAATATTATTATTCATTGATATTTTTACAGGATTATACCTTCTCAGCCAAAATATAATATAATGCAATGGGACACAATAATAAACTCATAAGAGAACAAAATTGGCACTGACTTACTTATTTAGGAGTATTAAAATTTTTATAAAATACTAAAAAATTCCTTTTCTTTATCATGTGAAAAAATTTCATAAAATATACTGTTAATAGTAAGAAATATGAAAGAAGCATGAGAAAAAACATAAAAAAATATGAGATATCTCTTATGGTAATGCTAAATTTAGATTTTGGAAGAAAATTTGAGGGAAACATTTGGAAACCTTTGAGAGAAATATATCTGAAAATAATCTTTGGAGGAAAATTTTTTAACATTAAATTTTGAAAGAGAAATAATGTCAATGTATTGTTTTAAGGGAAACACTTGGAAATACAAGTTTTTAGTAGAGTATTTGAAAAGAAGGTATGGAGGTAGATTTTTGAATAAGAAACTTGGAAATTTAACTTTTGTGAAAGTATTTGGTAATAAGGCTTTGAGCAAAATATTTCAAAGTAAGTTTTTCAGGGAAATATTTTAGAATGCAATTTTAAAGGTATGTAAATTAAACATCATTTGAGATTGATCTCGCAAAATATACATGCTCAACTCCTAGCGAGAGTATCACCTTCAAACCTAGCATAGGAGAGCCTGTTTCGACCTTATTGTGGTCTCATCAGCCATGCCAAATGTTGAAGTAGATTGCCAGACTTGTTGAAAAAAAAGACCACAATGAGGTCAAAACAGCCTGTCCTATGCTAGGTTCCAAGGTGATACTCTCGCTAGAAGTTGAAACTGTTTATGTTGCGAGATCAATTTCCAATGATGTTTTATTTACATATTATATCACTCGCACTTGAGATGTCATCTTCATTACATAAGTTTTAAATGTAGAATTTGAAATTAAATTTTGGAAGAAACTTTTAGAATAAGATACCTCGAAAAGTAGAGTTTTGGGAATATTTTGTAATTTTTTGAACAAAGTATTTCAAAGCAAGGTTTTAAGGGAAATATTTTAAAATTCAATTATTCATAGGAGTATTTGAGAATTAAGTTGGGAGGAAAGTTTTTGAATAAGATACCTGGAAAAATAATGTTTGGTAATAATGCTTTGAGTGAAATAACTGCAAACAAGGTTTTAAGGAAATTATAGGAAATTTCGGTTTTTGCGAGAAATATTTGGAGATAAGATTTTGGCAATTATATATATAACTTTTTAATGTTCTTATAAAAATAATCTTTGGAGGAAAATTTTTTATCATTAAATTTTGAAAGAAAAAGTTCAAATTATGGTTTTAAAGGAAATATTTTAAAATACAATTTTTTAGTGGAGTGTTTGAAAATAAGGGTCCAAATAAAGTTTAATATACATTTTAATAAATTAGTAAAATTGAAGTTTAAAATAAAATAAACTATATAAAACATGAACGAGAAAAATTTTTATTTAGGAAAATTTTTTAATACGATACTTGGAATTGTCGCCATTCTTATCTACAATTATATAATTGTTAAAACATGACGTGGAACAACAGCTCCACTTCATTGTTTAAACAAAAGTTTAATACTTTTAAAATATGAAAATGATATTTGATATCTTGCTGCTTTCAAATTTTTTTTTCATAAAAATTTTTTTTCCCCGACTTCGGTATAAAACAAACCCTCCTCCATGGAGGCTAATACATTTAATAAGTCGTCTCATTGTATGAAGTAGGAAATATACAAATTTTCTACTAATTGTTAAATTTAACCATAAAAAAAAAAAAAAAAAAAAAAAAAAAATTAAAAGGGAACTCTAAAAAAATCCCACCAGCAAACATCAAATCTGAACCATATCAGGCTTCTTATAAGCCAAAATTAATAACCTTTGCAGAAAAAAAAGTTCAAAATATTCTTCTAAATTTAACTAACAGTGTGTCGCCCTATTAATGCAATATATGTCATGTTTTTACCAATATTCTCAGAATTTTTAACCCTCTTTAAAAAAAATAAGTTAAATTTTACGGGAACAAACGTATTTTCCCAAAAGCTACAGAAACCTTTTAACGTTTTTTCAAATAAAGTAAAAATTTCTTTAAAAACACAAAAGCTTCAAGAAGATGACATGCAGGTGTTTTAAATAAATTACTACAATATCTACATTGTGTTTTTTACTCTAAACTATAATATAATTGTTAGATTTGATTTCAGACAATAAAAAACGTTTAGTATTTGTATGTTCTGAGCAAAGTTAGGGGTTAAGTTTCTTGCTAAATACATTGTGCTATCACATATAGGATTCAGATACTTTCATTAATTCAACAAAGTCATCCACGGAATCGTCTCCCAAAGGCAAATATGCTTCATCATCGTAATTATCCATATTCACATATATCTAGAGAAAAATTGAAAAAAAGAATTCAAAATGTAGATCTAACATTCCATAAAGCTCCACCTCAGAAAAAGGCACCTTCCATTAGCACAAACCCACCCACGCCATGTTCTGTACCCTCATTTTAAACAGATATTCTATAAAGCTTCCACTACGACAGAAATAAATATCACTTACTGTGTCATCTTGCATATCACTTAATATATCCACCAATTGCAAAAATGACGGTCTCATGTCTTCGTTTTCAGACCAACACAATTCCATAACTTCATAACTAAATACGCCAAGCAATTATCGACTAATGAGCCTACAGAAAATTTTTTAACCCTAAAATCTCACCTTTTTTTTTACTTCATGTTATAAACTAATTTGTCTTTAAAAAATAAGTAATGAAGCCAACATAACAGCTTCTAACTTGAACACGCAAAATACTTAACCCCATAAAAAACTGGTTTGACCATAGTGCAAAAGTGGGCATATCATTAATGGGGTTACGAAACATGATCTAAGAATTGAAAAATTGACAGCTTATGTAATAAGAGTTATATCAGCCTCGAATTTCTATGTCACTGCCTTTCTAACAGAAAAAAATGTATTCGCGTAGGATATGCTATAAGTGAGTAGCTAATAATACTGTTAAATTTCCATGAAGGGTCTAATTCTTGTTCTAATTCTGTATATAACTTTAAACGATGTACACTTGTTTATCGTCACAAAAATCTGTAACACTGTAACTAGATGATCATAAAAATATTCAAAAATTTGTTTTTTTGAAAATTCTTAACCTGACTCTTGAAAGAAAATGAAATCACTCACACAACACTGAAACGTGCAAATCTGTAAACCAATGCAACACTCTTAATCTAGTTTTTTACATTCGATACATTTTCTAAAAAGGTTACTTCACAGAGTTTTCAAGCTCGGAATGTCTAAAAGACATAACTGGCAGGTTACTAGGTACCACACAAAGAATACGCTTTATTGAACGGATTCCATTTATTCAGGAAATCGTGGAATAAGTTTTGCAGGAAGGGTACAAAATAACTCACAGTCCCACTGTCCAAAATGATCACTGCACAAACAGCAACCAGAATATGTACCACCAAAGTGTGTATACCAAAATGTAAGAATCAAAAGTCAAAAATCCAAAAAAAAAAAATGTTTTAAAAATTATCAAAGTTTATCAATATATTGTAAACAAAAATTTATTTTGCCAATATTTTCATCACAAAATTGAGCTGTTGCTTATATTGGGTCAAAACCAAAATATGCTTCACTTCCCTCAAAATTCACTGAACTGTAAGCAAAATCTGCCCCATATGCAAAACCTCAAAATCCTTCAAATCCCTAAGGGCAGATCAATATAAGTTAATTAATCCCTTGATAAGGATTAATGCAATATAATAAACTAGTCCTAATTAATATATTGAACAATATTAATAAATATCAAATTGATGACACTTATAAAATTAAACTACTTGATTAAAAAGATTATAATTTAAAATATATAGCCTATACTAAGATCATCCAGTCTATTGACTAATCCAATCTGCTATAGAATAATCCAGTCTATAAAAATTATTGCGAGTTCAATCAAAAAAAAAATGCTGGGGGCATTTACACCACCTAAAACTGGTAAAAACCACCTAGTATCGGTAAAAATATTCAATTCTAAGCTTAAATCTACTTAAAATTGTACTTTAAATTTGATGTTAAATTCATGAAAATCTGCTACCAATTAAAGTTTGTTCAGCATTAACAATTCATTAAGAATTCTTTTCAATAATGCTGTAAACTAATTTAATTTACTTTAATTATTACAAACTAGATTTTAAAACATTTCTCCAGTAAAAAACATTACTGAAAAAATTATTACAAAGGTTATTATGACAAGGCATACTTGCCCTGTCCAAAAAAAAAAATTTTCAAAACAGCAGAGGGTCATAGTCAGCTTTTTTGAGAACAATGTTGCAATCAACGTCATCTTTGGCGTCACTTGAATTAAAGACAACAGCAGGGCCATATCGTTCAGTAGCAACCTTTTTTGTGGTATCATCTGCAGGAACAGGCAGAAGGTGATCGTTATTGTCAGACCCATAAAACCAGTATTGGCTTCACCCACAGTCTCGAAATGTGCCGGGGTTGCTGGATACCATCCTTCAAGCTTACTTACACCACTTTCACTGTGCCTCCTTGCACGTAATGAGGCAATGCTCCACCTGCTCAGTAATAGCGATGAAGAGAGTGGCGGATTTTCATATCAGTAGCAAGATTTATTGGGACTCTCATTTCGTTTTGCGAATGCCGAATCGAATACTTAGATCATATTGGTTGAAGTCTATGCTATCGCCGTGTGTGTCTCTAACAACTACTTTGATTGAAATGAGCGTGTGTTCAGTTGGTGAGCTTCATGGTCAGGTCCACTAGCCCTCCAGTCAATTTTTCATTAGAATTGGAATGCCCAGTGGAATGCAGGAAAGACACTTGGAAATTGTCTATGTATTCTTGATAAGGCGATAAATACAATAAGATTGTTCACTCATCCAGTGATGTCCACAAGGATGGGACTAACATGGGTTCCGGCCTCGAGTTTTGCTCCTGTCGGGAAACCCAGAAGCACATGTAAAGTCCCTGAAATGACATTTTGTTAGTTATCATGATAGATTATTTCATTGCAGCCGTATTCACCAAGACAGTGCAGCCTGTGTTTTTAAGGAGCTTATTAATTGAGTGTACTAGTGTGGACAAAAAATCATAGTTCCTAGACATTAGGCAGACTCCTTTGAGAGAAGAACCAGTAGGTTGTTCTTCTTTGTAACATCATACCAAGTGTATGGTATGGTAGCACTGAAACATTTCCCAATCTCCTGGAAATTAGAGAGTCTCAGCCAGCTTAACTAAGTAATTCTCTGTGCTTTGTTGTCCTGATATAACAGAGTGATTTTTATTAGGGAGATTAATGAAAGTCGTTGCCATTATCAGGTATCCTAGTATAATCTAGTCTCTAAGAGAAGTGATATAGTTCTCTGCTTTTTTTAACTTCCTACGTGGGCCTCTCAGTTGTCTTGTTTGGTTTAAAATTTCCCATGCTTCGTCATGACATCCTTGCTCAACATGGTCCATGGCTTGGTTTAGTACTGAATACCACTTCTCCTTTGCTGTGTTTCGTCGTCACTATCTGTCATGGTCATAAAAATTTTGAGTTAGCGCATCAGCTTCTTCATCGGACGATAGTGGTTCAAAACTTTACTGAATTTTTATTTGTGGTGCTGGTAGCATTCTAGGAGTTTGTAGTATTGATCATTTAGATCCACCCGTTTGACACCTAACAATGGTTGAATGCTCTCGGGAAACTTCGTAGAGGCTACCCCCTGCTGCTGAAGCATTTTACCGAACTTTTCAGCTCTAGGTGGAACCTGCTCTTTGAAACTTTGTGAGCCCATAACGAAACAGTGGAAAGCTGTAACAAGGTTACTATCTTGAATTGGGTCGCTATCGGTTTCAATTTCACAGAGTTCGTTAGACCCTACATTGCTGCTTTGCAACTTAAGACATATATTGGAAAGCTTCTCCATTTCACGTATGGAAGGCAATGGACCTAATATTTGCCATGCTATATAGCAACCTTCATATCTATTGGCTAATATTTCTGTTATCTTGCTTTTAAGTTTAAGCATCTGAAGTGGGCTAATAGAATTGTCTTCACCTAGTGCAGCCAATTGCTCCTCTAAGGATGCCTTACGCTGAATAGCCTTTTTCACCCTTTCTCATTTCTCCTAAACAAGCTCTTGGTGAAGTATTGCCTCGCCTTGCTTTTTCTTGAGATTGTCTATAACACGTGCTTTTTGCAATGATCGGTATTCATTTGAACCCTTTATGATAACGTATACATAACTATACATACAAATAAAGTTCAAATGGAATTCAGGGTGTTAGATATAAGGTATTGCCTACCAACACATCCAGCGAGGATTCTCATATGTGGATAAACAATGTGCGGTAAAACAACGTTCATTCAGAACCTCCTACTCAACCCACAGTCACAGTATGAAGCGCTATACCTTTGTGCTTACCGGCCAGATCAACCAGCGTATTGCAAAATCATAAACGCTTTTAAAGCCCAAAGACTCCCGGTTACGACTTACATTGGTATTCCTGAAGAGCCAATCGAGTTTGACCCCAAAAAAGAAGAACATTCTCATTTTCGATGACCTGATAGAAGAGGCAAAGCAGTCGAAGTATTTCGGCCACCTGATAAAGGACGGAAGTCACCATGACAACACTACACTCATCCTCGTATCCTATTGGTGTTGTGGAAGTGGAGATGTATGGTGCCAGCATTTACAAATGGATTACATGTGTCTATTTCGGTTTCCAGTCGACAAAAGAGCAGTCCACAGCTTAGGTTTTCAATTTACCCACGGTGCCATAGATCGGTTTATGAAGGTCTATAATGACACAACCAGTGAACAATATAGATCCCTCATAGTT
This sequence comes from Euphysa ruthae, assembly GCA_035046665.1. NCBI lineage: Eukaryota > Metazoa > Cnidaria > Hydrozoa > Anthoathecata > Corymorphidae > Euphysa > Euphysa ruthae. Next base: position 7,499 of record JAUZNK010002196.1, read on the forward strand.
GATCTACTTAACGCACATTATCAATCCACGTTTGCGAATTAGATGCGGACAATGTCTCATATACCTAAACACACCTGAGCTATAAGAAATGGTAAACATATTTGGACATGATATTTATCACAATGGCACTATAAACAAACGCGAGCCAAATTTTATGTGATCGCAGGATTATATTTTAAGACTCTGACTAAAGCCTCACCTAAAAAACATTAGTCCTTTTTCATTAATATGGGCTTTAATTAATTAAATGGTTTTTCTCCAAATTCATAGACCTTTGTTGGGGCAGCAGCCTATAAGTACCACCAGAACGCATGAACTTTATACCAGCAAGTAAGTAATCACTGTTATTAATAAGTAATCCCCTAAGATTAAATTACAACTAGGCCTAAATTAAAATCCCCATAACAGGTTATGAAATATAATTTGTTGTAAAATTTCAAATACCTTAAATTCTAAGAAAAACTGCATTTATTTCATGAAAAACATGCATAAGAAATGCATGCATTTTCCCTTTTTTCACTTTTCCTAAAAATCATCTAGGAACAAAAGATGTCACTTTCATCAAAGACATCTATTTTTGTAAAAACTGTCAAAATCCGCTGAAATTGGCAATTTCAGTTTTTTTTAATTAAAATAACGCTACATAATAATAAGACACCCAACATACAATTAAAAACGATCTCCAAATCGACTACTGCTTATATTTTTATTGAATTAAATGTTATTATGTATAAGTTTTTACCAACAGTGATGTCAAAGCAAAATGGTGGAAAATAATTCGATTTTTTTTGGACAACCTGATGTAAATAAGGTTCAAGTAACACCATGCTGATTTGTTTATTCATTGGGTTAGTAACAAAAAACCGCAAACTATATATGTTACAAAAAGCCCATCCTTTGTAGGGTTAAATACTCTATCTAACAAATAAAGAATGATCCAATACTCTCATGATTTTATCAATTATATCAATTTGATATGATTGTATAACAAAAAATTAAATTCATAAACACATAACCTATATATAGCATAGTGTAGTATAGTAGTATATAGTAAATTAAAATGAATATAGTATAGTAGTATATAGTAAATTAAAATGAATATAGTAAATTAAAATGAATATAGTAAATCAAAATAATTTAATTTCATAACGTACCAACAGATCATTACAAGACATTTTCAAACAATTTTTTAGTTAAAAAGAACAAACAGAATAAGAGGCTTATAAAATATAACTAAATTATAATTTTTGGGAATAGAAATCATGATTCCATCCAATATTTTTCTTTTGACAGCAAGAATGTATGGTCATTTAAGGGATTAATAATTAATATAGTAGTATATAAGTACAAAAGAAATTACTTTGGCAATTACTTATAAACTACTAGACCGGCTTTGCCACAATTCTAAAAATACTAATACATACATACATACATACACTTTCAGACTGCAATGGTCTGGTTTTGGCATCCGATATTTATCTTGTAGCAGTTTAGGTATATCTTTGGAACGGTATTCAGGATATGGCACGCCACCTAAATAAGCTTACAAATTAACCAACTAAGTCGCATACATGAGTTTTGCGTTCATATTATGATTTAAAAATATTCTACTAAGTTAATATTTTTTTAAGTATCAAGGGTTTTGAAATAGAATTCTTGTACATTCTTGCATTACTCAATAAAGTTATTTGAAATAATAACTTCAACACCTTGAATTAATTTTGGCTAGCAGGCAGTTACAGTGACAATGAGGATAAGCACTTTATTTCCAAGAACTTATTTGGATAAAAGGAAAATATTAAGGTGAGAAATAGATGAAAAGATGTTTATGGTCATTTATGATAAGCTCATATAAAATTTAAATGTAAAAAATTGGAAATGAATATCTACCATCTTCAATTTTTTCGTAAAAATTAAAAAAAAGAAAAAAGTTATGGGATCGTTTTTCATGGTGATGAATTGCACTTACCTATTGTAATGATCTCCCAGAGCAAAATTCCAAACGACCACCTATGACAAAGATAGACTAATTCAAAAATTTTTTGATTTTCATAAATGAATTCAACTTACTATTGGATATTATCAGTGCAAGATTAATCAAACCATATAAATTACAAGTAATCTAGTAAGAATTGTATATAAACAATAGGTTTTTGTGAGTTAATAATATTAACACCCTGGTCCAAGTTGCGATGACAAATAAATATGTATAAAAAGGAGAAATTATAAAAACAGAGCATACAAAATGACAATAAATCTAAACTCTTTACATACTTACACATCACTTTTCACTGATGATCGACCCATGTGAATAGATTCTGGTGGTAGCCACTTCACTGGAAGCACAGCCTAAGTAATAAAGTTCAAAATATTAAAACTTACGAATAAACACTTAGTGTAATATAATTTTTAAATGTAGACCAACATTTATAATCTATAAAATCATATACAAATTTACCAAAGATGGTACTGAGGTGTCATATTTCTCAACAAATTTTGGAAATTTCTGAACAAATTTTACACATTTTAGACATTTCTCAACACTTTTTTAGACGCTTTTCAACACTTTTTGTTTATACTTAATCTTAATGAAACTTATTTCTTATGTAGCACAAAAAATTAATTGCTTTTTGAATTTGTAAAATGATTAAAAAAACTAGGCATATGATTCTAAAACATTACCATTGTCATTGCACCTGTTTCTGTGTTTAGTATAATGATCAAAACACATTTTAGAATTTAAGCTGAGCATAAAACAAGTTTATTATTCATAGCATAATGTTAATTATAATATTCAAAAAGAGGGAAAAACTATATTTTTCGTATATACATTTTATACTGTGAGCCACAACAATGAATATTTTGCTCTCGTTAAATTGACTCCAAGGTACTTTTGCATGTTGGTCTCTATTTATATGTACCGTCATGTACTGTGAATGAACAAATTAAATTATCAAATTTGGTCCAGTTGTTTGGTTGAACGAATTTCAGAGCCGCAAAATGGGCGCTCTAAGTACTCAAAAACCCGCCATGTGGGACTTCCTGGAAACAGCGTTTTGGCAATTTGTTGGTTCCCCACTTTAAATATAACATTCCAACTCTCTCAGGGCCATTGTATGTACCAATAATAAATTTACTAAAATTTGTAATTCAAATTTATTAGAAATTTACTGCAGTATGAAAACTACTTTCTGTTACCTTAGGCATGTTAAAAAGAGTAAAATACCCCTGCAAGCAATAATAAAAATGCTGTCCGTGTTTTAACTCAAAAATTAACTCAAAAATATTTGTCAATAAAATTTCTGTACAACATCTAAAATATTAATTAATTAAAAAAACCTATTGTAAATTTTTTCACAAAAAAATAAGAAGTATATCAATAGAGATTAGGAACTGGTTAATAAGTGCTTGGATCAGAAACAAGATTTGGTAAATTTAAACTCATGGTTTCTTGGGTTTTCGACCCAATTTAAAAATTACCCAACTTCCACGATAACAAATTATTTCATTGAAACTAAAAAAGTTTGCAATTTAATGAGCAAGGAGCAATTTCCAACGTGAAATGTAAAAAAATGCCTGTTAATATTTCTATACGATTGTTGTTAAATTAAATGTCATGCTTACCTGTGTTTCTCTTCTATAAAGTCCTTGTTCATTCAAATGTCTAGCTAAACCAAGATCAGCAATTTTACAAACACGTCCATATCCAACCAAAACATTCCGACATGCCAAGTCACGATGAACTATCTGAAGCAAAAATAATATTGATGTCACAAAAGAAGTTATTATATATATTTATTGCAAAGGTAAGTCCAAATTTTATCTTTTTTTTTTTTTTTTTGAGTATCCTATTTCCTCTTAGAAATGGAAGTATTATAATGAAGATTATAAATAAATGTTTGTATAGTGCTGACTCAGCAAGCTCTACATTAGCCTCACTTACATACACTCTTTCTGTCTGGATATGATAAATTTTCAGCAGCAGCAGCTATACGTACTCTGTTCAGCCTGATGATGACAAAACATCAAAACTACTTAGGATAATGTTATTTATATTATATTATATATATACATATATTATATATATCATAATATTATTTTATGCT
>JAUZNK010002197.1:0-11604 GCA_035046665.1 Euphysa ruthae
CAAAAAAACTGGTAACTGAATAGCATGATTTCCTCATTTAATGGGCATACAGAAAGGTTTTAGACAGTATATCTAAATTTGCCAGAAAACACTGTAAAGCTAGTATCAAAAACGTTAGAATCCTGGAAATTTAAAGGAAACAGATGATTTTTTCATCTAACTCGAGCAGCATGTGTTTATCTTCTAAAACTCTGTAACTTTTGAAACTCGATCAGCAGTGTTTGAAGTTTGCCCCATAAAAAAAGCTAATTCAGTAATGGGCTATTCTATGTAAATATATCTCATGGCCGTTTTTATCTCCATCATAAAACTACTTATCTACTTTTTAGTAAAAGGCAGTCAAGCAATTCCTGTACCATATCACCAGCACCTGGTTTTTTTTTAAGGTAACAGTTATTTTCTAGTGTTCTTGCCATAGACCCATTAAGTGAAGAACTGACAACTCTCATACTCGGGTGAGATAAGTTGAGTCTGAAGTGCCTCAGATTCAACTTTTAAAAAAAGCGTATAACTTAATCAATAATTGATTGCAGAAAGTCAGTGGAGGCTTGTTTTAAAGATAATAATTTCTGGAAGACAAATAACATATCATTTTTATTCATCAACACACAGTGAATAGAATCGATAGTTGAAATTTACAAAAATCAACAAAATTTGTTCAAAACATGAAGTATTTCTTCTTTCAGAATAAGTAAAGTTAAAAACATAATGAGTTTGAAAGCGAATCAATACAGCATCTAATATGATATTTTCTGAAGAAAATAAGTCGGTGTTGTGCTATTTATTAGAAAATTTTGTAATAATACTGTGTTAGAATTTCTTATTTTGTGTTTTAAGTGTTGAAATCAATTGTAAATAACAAAATTGTGCATTCATCTCAAAATATCTGGTAGATACGAAAACAAATTTAATATTTACATCATGGGTGAAGTCAGTTAATCACTTCAATAGTTTTTCTTGGTGGTGCAAACTTCCCAGTGCCTTTTCCTGTTGCTATTTTTCAATATGAAAGCAAACTGCATCAGTTTTTGAAATTGGACTGTCAAATATTTATTTCAGGTAGTTCTTGCAATAATGTCATATAAGAGGCATTAAAAAAGTGCACTTTTGACCACATGGGACATTTAAACCTCCTAGTCTTAACACAGTCAAGATTTTAGTGGCAATTTTTTCCTCTTCAGTTAAAGCATCAAAATCTTTCCCGTATTCACGTAAATCTAAGACTAAATGTCCCATAATATATACATTTTTATGATTCAATGTGTCATCCGATGAAAGGAAATTTTGTGCATTAAGTCCAAATAATTAATGGTAAGAACTGCTTTACAAGCTGAACAATGGGATTTGACTGTTTGTTTAGTACAATGTATTGTTTCAGATGATTATGAAGATTGACTGTTTTGCCAGCTGCTAGAACATCATTCACATCGATATAAAAATTTCCTCGGGCTGGCTGTCTGGTTTGTCCAGAAAAATTTTCCAGTAGCTCATCAGCAAAAACTGCCTGCAGGACACATTTAAAGTTCATTTAGGACAACAAAAACGTGACTGCTTCTGTATTTGTTTTTGCAGTGACGATGAAAGCTGATTCTGTCATTTTTGTTAACTTCATCGTCCTTATTTAACCTCCTTACCAACTGCAAGACTGAACAATATCGCACATGTCCAACAAACTCTTATAAACTGTCACATTCAAGTGTCCAAGGACAACAGAGTTCGTCCTTGAATCGAATGCAGGTTTATTTTTCCTTGACATTCATTTTCATGAACCAATTTGTCCCCATACGAGCGAAGATAACTGCCCGTTCATTTATTCTCACTTTGCGAAGAGCTGACAAAGTAGCAATAGTTTTGTTGTTAAAAACTTAACATGCATGTGGCACCTTTTGTCTCTCGAAAATTTTTGAGAAAACAGATATGTAAGTTAACTTTGTTAATCTTAACATAGATTTCCGATCTTATAGTTTCTAGATGTCGTTCCATGATGTAGCAAATGTTTGACTGTTCATGTCGAAAGATGGTTTTCTGTTTGTAATTGCAACCTCATTGCTGCGAACATTCTTTAAAATAGGGACATAATCATACACATGCAAACATGCAAACAATCAATTTGACACTTGGAATGGTAACCGAACCTAAATTCCGTAGAATTTGCAAAAGAAGATATATCTGCCAGTACCAGAGTTTCTTTGGCATACTTTCTTCTTCTTTTGGAAGTCAACAACAGATATAATTGAAACGAGTATGGTAAAATGAGGAGAATCATATTTCTCAACCCTGAGATTTGGCCTTACCAGTCCTTCACTTAAGGGGTCTATGATTCTTGCACACAGTGACATCTTAGCATTCAATCGAAATTTTAAAACTCCATGTAGACTACACTTTTTAATAACTCACGAAAAGTAGTTTTATTCATGCCAAGTATCTCAAATTTGACTGGTGTTTTATTCAAATTTTCATTTCTAAACATCTTCTCTCTCTTTTCAACACAAGCCAGATTCAAGTAGCTAAAGTTATTTTTTGCATGATTTGAAACTTTACTTATATGTTTGTTATAGGTTTTCGTCTAGCAAAATTTTAACCTTTTGTGATAAATTGCAAAATGAGACATGCATTAAAGATAATTCTATTGGCGTTTCTAGCGGCATTATCTATATGTTAAAGAAATTTTTCTAAAAATTTTTAATTTCCTTTAGCTTTGAATTGACAGAATATTTGCAAGTACCAATTGAATTTTGAATTCAGATAGAAGCCTTATAAAATTGATCGATATCAAATATATTAAGTGAGCTGTGTATACAGTATATTCCATAATCCTAATATTGTAACTGAACCCTTTCAGTTAGATAAATACAAAATAAATATTTTGATACGGCTATCTATAGTTTGGCATACTCATGCAAAACTTTTTTGTAAATTCCAAATATTTTAGAAAGTAAAACTATAAATTCTTGTATGAATTTGATAAGGATTTTTCACAAAAAACTTAAATTTGGAACAATCTAAGGAAAACTACTAAAATAAAATTTACATATTATCAAAGCATCATATTTTGTATCCCTTGTGTCAATCTTAAAACTTGTTTTTCTTTAAAATGACACCTTAATACAAATTCTTTATCTAACTACTATAAGACTACTATAAGACTATATATTCATCTATTTTTTCCAAATCTGACAATTTTAAAACAGGTTCGGCTCTTGTCTTCTTTTAATTTGATTAAAAAAATTTCTCATTGCTTATCCTTATATTTGAGATGAATTTTTAAACCAACTTCTAATATTTAGCCTCTATTCTTCTTCTCTTACTACGCTGGTGTCTTAAAGTTAATACCAATATGGATTAGCATAAAAAGGGCTCACAAAATATTTAAAAACTGTTTCAGAAGTTGAAATTTTTACTTGTTTTTTTTTTCATTTTTTTTTTTTTATTTTTTATCTTCCTAAACTAAACAATCAGAAAAATACTAAGCCCAAAATAAACTTCAGGTAAAATTTATACATAATATCATTTTATTGATATCGTTGCATTGTATTGATGCCTGACAAAGACAGTTGAGATGGTAATATCCTTCGATTACAATTTGTGTTTTTAATACTTTTATATGAAGAAAATCACCTATCCGAATGAATCGTCAAGGTTCGTCTTGAAATCGTTTAATTCTAATGAATTAATGGTTGTGTTGAAACGCTAAACTTGTAAACTTGTAAACATTATTAAAGCTGTTTTTTAGGTTCCTACCATCTACAAAATTGCGCCGTTTATATTATCCTTCACTTAACGCCTCTTCTGCATATGGCCGGTAGGTAGTTTTCTGTTTTTTCTATAAACAAGAATTAAACCATTCATTAAATTTAATATTCTCTCCCATTTCGATTCGTTGTTCTGGCAAGAACGCAGATTTGCATATAATATGTACCGGTATTAATTTTTTACTTACGTCATGAGATTGCCAGTTAAACATTACCTTTAACAGAATCAAAAAAAAAAAAAATTCCGCTTCTAAAACTTTTAAATTGATGTTCTTCATTTTCGTAGAATTTAAAGAAATAATGATATATACCAAAAAAAAGTAAAAAGTTGATCTTTTTTACAATTATATCGAATTGCGAAAATTTGTAGAATTTTCCTTTTGAACTTAATAAGAACCTTTTTCTGATTTTTGACCGTCAAACTCTTTTGGCGCCGGTGTTTTTGATTTTCAAACTCGATAGATATTGGTGCTTTTGACCATGAAACTCATTGGATGCAAGTGTATTCTTTCAAATAATGCGTATTAAACGTTTGTAAACTTACCCATTTTATCTTTTCATACCAAGATCTCGTTAAAGTTTTTTGAGAATATACTCTTACAGTGAATAACTAAATTTAAAGCAAACCATCAATACGTTTAAGTCAACAGTATTTTGAAGTAATTTTTTTATTGTAAAAATTATTGAGTTTTCCACAAACATCATCCAGATAGAAATAAATTTGAAGAAGCTAAAAGAAAATCAACGGATATATACGAGACAATCAACTGGTAAACATCTGGAGTATATGATCTTTTAACTGCTCAAGTAAGTACTGCATAGCCTGGAGAACAAACTTTAAAAATCCGTTGCCAGAGGACTCATCAATTAATTGACCTATATCAAAAAGTTACACTTTTTAACGCAGCATGTGAAAAACTATATGGAAATGTGGAGTTTTGTTATAGAATTTCATTCAATGATGAAAGAATTTGATGCTGATGTCTCTTCAGTAAAAATGACTAAAGTAATAAAATCGAAAGTGAATTACAATAAATTTCTGACTTAATGCAAAGATACGGTAAAAGTAACAATTTAAAAAGAAGAAGAACGCCAAGTTGGTGTAGCTTTAAAGTATACAAAACTTATAAGGAAGGTTAAATTTTATAATAAGTAAAGTAATAAAATAAATGAATCTTTCAACAAATGCAATTTTTTACCCTGATAACCTTCTGACATTACTTGTGAGTTTGTCTAGTCATCACTCAAACGAGACTTCAATAGTGCTATTTTTATATACTACCATTTGGCCAACAAACACAATACCGCTATAACAAATTCAGTTATACCATTCACTGAATACTCCAATGATACAGATTTACGTTGCTTGCTCGTACACTCTATCTAATTCAGTTATCTTTCACTGCTTACTCCGATGATGCAAATATCCATTGCTTGCTTGTATACCAAATCCTCATTTCAAATTGAGTTATACTAGTCGCCGCTTACTCCAGTGATACATATGTCTGTTGCTTGCTCATTAAACATATAAAATAAGACCCCAATTTCTCTGAAGTTGTTTAGACATTTTGTCTCATATTAAGACCTAAAGTCGTAAAGCAACATTATTGAAATTCTTTATCAAGTTAATGAACACCAGGTATCTTTTGCCCCATGTTTTCACCTGCCAAAAATTCTTGTTTCACCACTGATCTAAAATTAAAATTTTTAAAACTTCTTAGAAAATCGTTTAATGCATTTAATTCTTTTTTCGAGTTGGAAGATCACTCTTTAACTTAATTCTTTGTTGTTAGATATCGTGAATAATTTTTAAATGAAACGTGTCCAAAACTTTGCATTTTTTATTTTTTCTCGAAAAGTTATTCTTCAATTATTCTTAAATTTTGAGCATGTTTGGAAATTTTATGCTTATGTGGAATATATTTATAACCTAGTTTATAATCCAGAAGTTTTTGTTCTCCACAAATAAAATTTTTTAAAATGACTAAGGCTACTATTTTATAACTAAAATAACAGGTTCTCTGGCGGTAAGGTAATTTGTTACATTATATTCTCCGAGACGACAACTTTTGCGTCACGAATAGCGCTTAAAGTTTTTATGTTTTTTTTTTTTTTAATTTTTATATTTTTATTTGTTTTAATTGTTATTCTTGGTTGGGAATATAATCTTTTTTTTGGTCACTAAATAGTATGGAAATGAATTCTTTATCAATATTAGTGCCAATTCTCTCAGAAAGAAGTAAACGATGTTTGCTAAATAACTCTTAGAATAAGCCTTTTAGTTTATAATTTCTTCTGTATTCCTATTAAAAATACTTACATTAAACTTCAGAAGTGATGAGGTCTTCATTTATCATTTGTGGTGGCTAATCCAATAATTGTATATGAGTGAAAATCCTGCTCGTTTTTAAATTACTTTTAGTTACATTTTGCTGTTATTTATATTATTATAGCCTCGATTATGGTACAAGAAATTTTCGAACAACTGATCCTGATAAGAACATTCACAAACAGGTTATTTTTTTCTTAATTTGTTGTAAATGCTACAATCATGGACAAAATACTTTACCAAAATACAAAATTTTGGGGAAAATAGGTTTTTAAAATTAACTTTAAAGGTCTATGTTCTTGTTGAGACCAACCTTAGAGCCTAATATCTGTAATACGGTGATCTATATGCAATGGGTTCTTGCTTTTAATTAGGAAATCAAATTCTTTCTCTAAAATTAAAGATGAATTTAAGTTAATTAAATTTTTTAATAATTTAAGTCAGTCAGTCAGTCAGTCAGTCGGTCAGCCAGCCAGCCAGTCAGTCAGTCAGTTAGTTACCTAGTTAGTCAGTCAGTCAGTCAGTCAGTCAGTCGGTCAGCCAGCCAGCCAGCCAGTCAGTCAGTCAGTTAGTTACCTAGTTAGTCAGTCAGTCATTCAGTCAGTCAGTCAGTCAGTCAGTCAGTCAGTCAGTCAGTCAGTCAGTCAGTCAGTCAGTCAGTCGGTCGGTCAGCCAGCCAGTCAGTCCGTTAGTTACCTAGTTAGTCAGTCAGTCATTCAGTCAGTTAGTCAGTTAGTTAGTTAATTAGTTAGTTTGTCGAGGAGCCTTAAAAACTGGAGTAGTTCCCAAAAATTGGTGACTTGATAAAATGCTGTATGGTATGTGGAAACTTAAGGACTCTACTGGCGCAAGGGACACTTACATCATCGCTACCCTTTCGGAGGATTTTCTTATCTGTTTTTGTATAACCTTGTACAGGAGATCAAGTGTTACGAAGGCTTGGCACCATCAAAACACTCAAGAAATAACAAATCTTTCGACACATTGGTCAAGCATGTTTATTGCCTCAATGAGCTCAGTCACGTAAATATTTTCTTTTTCATCTTTTGAAAAGCCTAGAATGTTGTAGCCTCGATTCTCAACATTTTATATGTCAAATATGATTTTACTTTGTGAGAAAACAGCACTTTCAATTCTGTGCTGAGGTTGCGTTTTTAGATTAACATTTTTGAGTCATACCTTTTCATTTTTGTGTTAGTTAAATGAGTAATTATAGTGGAAATAGTTATTCTCGCATCTACTGATTTTCATGGAAGTTTACCGTTTCCTTTTTGGCTTTTTAAAGGCTTTTTCGGCTTTTTGGTTTTCTAATTGGTTTTTAAAGCGCCTTTAGAATTCCTATGACAGGTAAAAGAATAAGTTTTAAATGTGCTTGTCTATTGTCATATTTTGGGGTGCATGGGTATATTGCGGCCCAAAAATGTTCTTGAAAAATCCTTGATATATTCTTGAGCTCTATATACTTGATTTTTTTTCTGGCTATTGTGATTTAAATTGACAAAAGGCAGACCTGCATCAGCTGAAACTGTCAAAGAACAAGTCGACTAAATAGGCAGGTTCAAATAGTTCTTTTAGCATTTGACCATTGCTTGTTTTCTATTTAATACAACTTGCAACGCAAGTCAGATTTTATTTTAGCAGCATGATGAGTTTCAAAGAAAGTGGCAACAGTATTATGAGTTCCATCATCAGGTGTAAAGTATCCAGCAGGAGGTTCGAAGCCACAATAAGATAATGTGTTGTTCTTAACCTTCTGCTTTTAAACTCTGCGCGTTTAAACTCCTCTCCAATTTGTGATTACTCTTTTTATTCAAGTGCAAACTGTCAACCCAAAATAAATGTTCTCGAATTTTTGACGAATTGTCGAGCCAAGACGAGTGATAAATGAACACGGTTTTTCTCATCAAAAACATTTGTTGAATTTTTTTATTGTTTCAGCTATTAAATCAGCGTAAAAATTACCAACATGAGGAAGTATGGAAGTGAATAAATTGATGGAAGGGTAGTTTTAAATAATAACAAACAATCACAAAAATTTTAAGGTTGTATAACACAGTGTTCTTTAAACGCCAGTAAATATTCTCAGCTTTATCTTTTCAAAAAAAAAGAAAAGAAAACTCCAATCGAACTGCGACATGTATCTTTATATCGATCTAAATCTTCTACAATTGAGTCCCCAAAAATCACCATCTCGCTATTGCTCCTCCATATTTTTTTTTCTTTATCCAGGTGTTCTTTTAACCATCGAGTTTTGCTTCTCTTTGGTTGTTCGACCGACTTTAGTTCATTAGTAGCTATTTAAAAGCGGTATGTTACATTAAGTAAACGTAGAAGTTAAAAATGAGAATTTTACCGATAAAGAGTTCGACGACGCCATTTCATCTGTTAAACGAAATAAGTAAGTGGTTTTGACGAAGTAAGTAGTAACGTGTTTCTTACTTTAGTTAACAGTATATGAAAGCCTTTGTTTTATATGTTAAATAAATCTTTCAACGATATTGTTTTTCCCGATCTACTTAAAATTACTATAGTTAATCCAATATTTTTAAAAAATGATCACATTCTTGAACCAAACTATTTTGAATCAAACAGTTTTTTCAAAAGAATTTGAGTGATATATTTATAATAGAATATTTAATCATTTTGCATATAATTATTTATTTTATATAAAAAATTTATCGATTTTTTCAAAACATTTGATACAATTCCATGAAATTCTTTTAAAATTGAAACATAGGATTAAAGGTAAAATTTTCGAATGGGTTAAACCTAAACACTAGAAAGCAAAAGTTCGGATATATTTGATATTCTGTGTGGAGTTCCACAAGGTTCTGTTTTTAGACCCTTATTTTTTTGAATTTACGTTAACGAAATGTATAGAGTGTCAAACCTTATGTTTGCTGATGACACTTCTTTGTTTTTGAATAATAGCAACATTAAAAACTTGTTTCCAAGCATGAATGATGAGTTAAAACATTTCTCACTTTTGTTTAAGGCAAATAAACTGACATTAATTTCTGACAAAACTACGTTTGTACTATTTCATAAGCAGCGATCTGCGTAAAAGTTGCCTTTAATACTTCCATTTTTATCTATTAATGTTGAGGAAATAAAACAGACAAATTTAATAAAGTTCCTAGGAATGTTGATTGACTAAAACCTAAATTGGAATATATCAAAATGTTGAAAACTAAACCATCTAGGGCAATAGGAATGTTATATAAGTGTAGGTCTTAAATTTTACATAGACAAAATTATTATACTTTAGTTTTATTTATATTTATGTTATGCAAATATCGCTTGGGGAGTACTTATCAAACAAACCTACGAAATTTATTCAAACTTTCAGAAAAAAAAAGGCATGTCGAGTTTTAAACTTTAAAGGAAAATATGAAAGTTCTAAAACACTAATGTTCGGAATGAATGTTTTAAATATCTACCAAATTAATATATACCAAGTTTAATGTTTATGCAGAAAAAGCCTTCGATACTTTTTTTGAAAAATCTCGCTAAAAAGTAAAGTTATGATATGACAGAGATTCTAATAAAATAGTCCTAAGCTGTGGAACAACTTTCCGAATAAAAGTTTGACAGGGAATCGCTTTCCGGGATATGTCTCTTCGAATTTAACCTGAGTTAAGTTCCACATCCTTTATTGATTTTTAATCGATAGAAAAATTGTTATATGCAAAATTTAGTCATCACCTAGTTAGGCCATATATGAAAATAAAAGTTGATCGTTTGACGTAAGCGCTGTTCCACACTCTCTGTTTAAAAATTATTTTTTCCCTCTAGTAAATTTTTTCTCGTGTCAATATTTAAAAAAAATGCGATTCGTAACGCGATGGTAATACATCCTATATGTGATGAGTATTCTATGCAAACAAGAAGTGCAGTTTCAATAGTATTTTCTTCGTCCCGGAATTATTTTCGGGGTTTTCCAGGGCAAAACGTTTGATTTAATTCCGTTTTTGCCCCCGGAATTTTTTCGGGGCGTCGGCACTCTCGTACATAAATTTAGGGTACGAAATAACTGATAGGTCGAAACGACCAACATAGCCCTCATATTGGTAATATTGTTCACTTGTAAATTAGTTTTTGTGTATTTTAGATACTAGATTTTTTATATCAGGTTGAATATCTTTTTTCACATCGCAACCGGATCCGTTTGAATAGCCACTGCCTAAATTTTGTGGAAGACTATCTGTGCTGACCATGAAATGTAAAAGTAAAATACAAAAGAAAACAAACATGCGACGGGTAATACTATACATTTCAAACATACATTTTTACTTTATAATCCAAGATGTTAACAAACACCTGACTAAGTTTAAAACAAAAACTCCTCAATGAAATATTAAATTATGATGGCCAAAAGCAAAGAAATAGAAACTTTTTACAGTACCAGTAGCTATATTGACACATATTCAAAGATTTTTGAACAGTATAGCAATCCTCTAGAGGTTATCTAGATAGATTATTTTGATTATTACTAATAGGAGACTTAGGTTCAATTTTTTTATAGCTAACCTTTTTTATAAATAAATATTTATACTTTTTCTTATATTAAATACCAAAAAGAATTTTTGATCTTTCTTCTTTCCATTACTTTATAATATTATTTCTTTGAAATGAGATAAAACTTATTTTTTAATATCCAGCAGCCATTATAAATCACTTTTCCACTAAATATTTTTACCCACGATAGAGAGAACTATTTTGATTATGTTTATTGTCTCCATTGAATTTTTCTCTACTATTTAACTATTATTAATAAAGAAATGGGGAGGCGAGACAAAATATGAAGAAAATTTGTTCGAATTTAGGCTCAAAATTCTGCGGAATCAACAAAAAAAAAAAAATCTTAGTATTGTGAATTTTTTGCGTTACTGCCAAAGGAGCCCCAGCTGCAAAGCTCGCTTTTTCGCTTTCTCAAAAATAGACATCAATATATAAAGGCTTGCGAAAGCATGGCAAAGGTTATTGGTTATTGGCAAACCAAAGTTTAAAACGGTATATGATAATTGATGATAGAAGAAAACTGCAACAGAATTCAGCAAACAACAAATTTTCTCACGTTACCTGTGATTAATATACATTAAAGCTATAGCTAAATAGAAATAAATTTTCTGTCGACAGTATTGAAATTACTTTTGATTTGGTTTTGAACCATTGGAAGAATAGTTTATACAAAAAAAAATGATGATTTTATGTTATAAAGATATTGTTTTTAATTAAAAATATATTTCAAATTAACATTAATTTAAATTTTACTTACAACTTGTGAAACACCCGCCTTTGTGAAGATACGAAGTAAGTAAGTATTTATTTTGCCACAAACAAATATACATTAGCTATGAAAATTACAAAACAACAGAAAAAAAAAGTAAAAGAACACTAACATAAAAACAAATGGTGGCAAGGATAGGCACAAAAATTGTCACAGCAATATTTCCATTGTGGTCCCGTTATACATCACACACAAAAACAGATTAAACCAAAGCATAGTTAAAAAAATTTTAT
>JAUZNK010002198.1:0-11604 GCA_035046665.1 Euphysa ruthae
CAAAAAAAAATAATTTTAGCTTTTACAATTTTCTTTTTTTCCTTTTTAAATCAGTCCACAGTGAAACTACTGGGCATAGTAAAGGTTATGGTTTTGTTGAATATGTTAACATTACTGATACAGAAAAAGCTCTTAAGAATGAACAAGAAGCAAATGGACGAAAACTGCATAAAAAATTGGCTTCTGTTGGGATTGACAGTGTTGCAAAATTACACAGCAAAAGTTTAATTATCGAGAACTTTGCGGCAAATACAACTGTGAAAGAGATAAAAGAAGTTTTGTCATCAGAAGCCAAGATATCTTTCTGTCAGGTAAAGCCTTATGTTTTTTATGCTTATGATAATGCAAGAGACTAAAAACATTTTGGAATTGGATCTACAACATTGTTGGTAAGATTCTATAAATCACCCATATCTCAATTCTTTTAACCCTCTGTTTACAGATGTCAAAAGGGTAGTGAGTGTTTGGAAAAACTTAAATAATAGAGGCCTTAAAAATCTGAAAAACAATGTTTTTTTTTCTTTGTTTAACTTGGAAGTTTTTTCAAGAATTGTTATTTTGTTTCTCTTTAGTGTTGCTTTATCTTTATTGTGAAATAAGTTTCAACATTATGTATTTCTTTTTATTTATTTTGTACAAAAGCTATTAAAAAATCTTTGAAGTGTGTTTTTCAAGATATCTATCCATCTATGACCAATACCAATTGTAGGTTTTGGATAGCAAAGGAAAGTGTTCTTTGGACTATTAAATGTTGGTATATGCTTTTTATCATTTATATTTTATATTGTTCAACCAGTTGTTTGAAATTGTTTCCAAACAGAGAAATTGTCAGAAAATTAATATGTTAAATTTTATTTATATTTTTAATTATATTTAAATGTTATTGTTAAACAAATTTCTAACCATCTTAAGAAAATTGACCTTTCTGTACTTTTTACTTTTGCTTGACAAAAGTTTGAATCCCCTGTTGCAAAAATGTCAGGTTGAAAGTAGGTATTACAGTTCAAAGTTTTTATATTAACCTAATACAGAGGAATGATTAGAAAATCTTTTTTACTGCTTCAAATAATAATATTTTTCATATTTTTCAAGAAATTATTTTGCTGATAATTTAGTTAATGATTGAAAATATTATTTATGTTTATCTTCATGTTTCAGGGTTCGAATTAGCGACTCCCGATTCATTATTAGCAAATCACTTTTCGATATTTGTGAATCAAAAAATATAAAATTTATTGAAATAGTGAGTCAAGTTTTTTCAAATACTGTGTTTACCATGAGGTTGTTTACTTTATGTCTTTTTTTAACTGCCAAAACTATACGGAAACCATATTTACATTTGAAGAGTTGCTGTATCAGCATTTAACACAACACAGATTTAAGTAAATATAGACATATGCGTATTTGTGTCATTTAGATTATTTCTGTATAATTATTCATCTCTAGGCTGGAATGCAAACTACATTCAAAATAGAAAAATTTATTATTTTGTTTCTTTCTGCTTTTCCTTTTATCAATAAGGTTGTCTGCAAAATTAACTACTTTGTTAAATTGGGAAAGCAGTTTAATTTTACTTTGGAACAACTGTTAATGAAGGTAGAGTTATATTGTCAAAATACAAGTCATGTTGTAGACACAAAGATCATATTTGCAGTATGAAAAATTATAATTCTCAATGGACTAGTACTTCCATAAAACAAGATAGCATAAAAATCATTGTTTATCCAGCCCCCATCTAGCAGCAAAGGATATTAATGATAAAGAAACACTGGGTCTATCAAAATATAATGACGTTGTAGTTAAAACTTCTCCTATAGGTAAAAGTCTCCATAAAATAGAGGAAAAGGACAAGCAAAATATTATTTTAAAATTTAATACGGCCTAAAAAAGGAACTCCCATTTATGATGTACACTTGTATTGAGAAGTGCAGGGCAAAAACTTTTCTCCTATGAAACGATACTCGACAGACCGTGCAGGTGCTAATTCAATTGATGAAATTGGTGCTGTTTAAAAGATAATTTAAAAAAGGACGTTAGTTCACATTTTTCCGTTTTATGGGATGGGAGTGTGGATAGCAGTGTTTGAGAACAAGTAGTTATAGAATTTTTTAAGTATCTAAGACTTAGAAAGTGAGAATGCCATTCGTATCATTGAAAGCTATAAAATTGCGTTCAATGGTATTGGTATTGACTCATTTACTGACCGCACCCAAGGTTTAAAAATGTTGATGGTGCTGCTACTAACCTTGGAAAAAAAGCTGAGTAGGGGCTAGGTTAAAAAACGATTCTAACTGGTTAACTGTTGCTCACTGTTTTAGTCATCACATTGATATTGGTTACAAAGATGCATTTTCAAGTTTAAAGACATCAATAAAATGCTTCTCTATTATTTGTATCAAAAATCTCCAATTAAAACAATCCATTTTCTTTTAGCTAAATACATTCCATATCAAGTATACTTTCAATTCTTAATGCTATATTACGTTACAGCATTGATTTAGTCCATAGCATAAGTTGGTTGTTTTATTTATACCTTGCTTCTTGAGGTCTCAATGGTATAAATACATGATTAAGTGATATATTAATACTTATTTTTGTAACTCAAATTGGCATTTATTTTTATCCAAAATCGACTGGAATCTTAGCATTAACAGGATTCTATTTATTGTAACTAAATACCTAAATTATTTTATATATTTTATGCGATATTTTTTTATGCTAAACTAAGATTTTTTCCAAATAGAATAACAACACTAAAGTTGAGACCAGCTTAATCTTTTGTTTTGCGTTGTCGACTGACCCTACTTTTGTGGAGATTTTTTTTTCATGAAAAATATACTTTTCGTTTTTTTTAGAGCTTTGAAGAAACATGTAGTTGTTAAAAGTAGTTTATTTCATGTTTAACACGTTTAAAGGCAGCAAAATGTAAATTATATATAAAATAAAGAAGAAGCAATATGTTAGAATGTTATTCTTGGTAAAAAATATACAAAAGTAACTAAAGAGTAAGGTTAAGAAAATAAAAAGTATATGTATTAAAACTATCACGGTAAATACATTTAACTTTTGTTCTTTGATAGTTCAATTCATCTGTTGTTATTGAAATATGGAAGTCTACAATTTAAATAATAGCAAGAGATGAATTCTAATATAAAAAATAACGGGTGATAAATTTGATAAAATAAAGTATTAATTATAGTGCTTGACAAAACAGGAATGGTATAATTTAATTGAATTAATAAATAAATTAAAAATTTAATTAATAAATGTTTATCCATAACAGCTAAAAATTTACTTACAACATATATGGATATACATGGTCATAAAAAGAGATACTCTTGAAACACGGGCGATTCATTTACGTTTACTTTTGCTCTCAGTGATTAAGTTGAGAGTAGGTTCATATGGCCGGTTGAACCTGCAAATTTTTAATAAAGATGGCCACTCGGCTGGATGGATTCTTTATATGTTATTAGATAATGGATTTTTTGATGAATATGTAGATTTACAGTAAGGTTTATCAGCACTAGCCGTTATAGAATAAGCTGAAGTAAATTTTTGTTGCAATAAGTGTTCCAAAGTTTTTAAAACTCAGTGGGGACTTACAAGACATAAAAATACAAAACATTCTTTAAATGATGTTAGTATTTCAGTGAACATAAAAATTATTCAAAACAAATTACATCTCTTTTTCTTTTCACTATGGTTAAAATTAACAATTTTGATAAAGTCCGACAGAGGCTTTCAGTTTTTTGTCAAGGCCTGATAGTAGAGAAGACCTTGCTTTTAGTGCATTTTGCTATCATGTTATCTAGGTTATTTCGATTACCAATTCTAACAAACACATTCGAATGATTAATTTTCTATCAATCAAGTATTTTAAAAGTACTTCTAAGGTTACAAGGAACTTATTTCAATGAGAAAAGATCTTGAACTAGTTTATGACTTTTATGATGAGGAGACTTATATAATTCAGTCATCAGTAACTGCAAATGTCTTGTCTGCACACTACAAATTGTCAATGGTTAACAATTCGTCTAGATCTAAATCAAAGTAGTTGTTGTAGATAGTTCTTAGTGCCCTCTTCTGAACTATGTTTATATGATTATTTCCTTTTTGAAACAAAGAATCCAGATCAAAGGACAGTAAGAAAAATAGGAGAGAACCTGGGCATAAACTAACAACCTTGATTGAGATACTGACAAGGAGTTTCTTAGAAGCCTTTGTATTTTATATGTTTTGAGTAGTTGGAATGTTTACAAAAACTGGTATTAATTTCAATTATTTTGACACAGCCGAAAATATCAAAATTTCTGTCAGTCATAGGGTATGTAATATTACATAAAATTGAATCAATTATTTGTGTTTTTCTGAGTTTTTATTCATGCATTAAATTTTTAATGATTTAAGACTTTGGGTGGCATTAAATATTCTCTTTTAGATAAAAGGGAAGCAGGCTTTTGTAGATGTTGCAAGCTCAGAAGAAGCTGAGAAGGTATGGATAGAACTTGATGGATCTGTAATTGGTAACGCAATGATAAGTATTCGATTTGGTCCCCCAATTTACACACACCCTAAGCCTCAGTTTTCACAAACATCTTCCAAGCTGCAACCTCCTCAACATCAACCCCAACAACAATTCCATCAACAAAAGAACACAAATATTAATGAAAACAATATCAACAAATTACAGGTATCATTCTCCGTTTAATTTTTTTTTGTGTGCTGATTATCCAATAATTTTTAACAGGTTTTCATGGATTTTTTAACATCCAGTCAATCTGACAGTTCGTTATGAAATCTCCTCTTATTCATTAGTTTGTTTTAAATACCTGTACAAAGCTGTTAATCAGTGTTCTAAACTTTTGCAGTGATTAGTCTTAATTTGTAGTTAGGAGGAAATATCAGTGAATTATTTATGAACAAAAACTAATGTTCATTTTATTACCAACATGAGTTTTGACTTTTCTCAAAATTTTTTCATTACATTGGACATGAATGTGCTTTAAGACTATTTTCATTTTAACAATTTTTGCCCATACTCCTTTGTGAATGTGAATATATATAACTATTTTGTGAATAATTGGAAATGGTGTTTTATTGATTTTTCGACTTGCTAGAATTTATATATATATATATATATATATATTAAAATTTAGTTTAATATTAGGAAATATTCTTATTTGAATATGCTTGTTGACTGTTTTTTTACCTGAAATAGGCCGTAAATTTGATAATTTTTATTAAGAGTAACTTGAATTTTCATGTGTGTCCATCTCAAGTATCTGGAAAGCTCCTATTTTTATCTTCTCAAAACTGACGTTTTGGAATATTTTCAGCATTTTTGTTTGCTTAAGTCATTTATCTTAGAATCCATTCTATTAAAAGTAACCATAGAGACCATAATTTGATTTTTTTGAAGCAGAAACCCTGGTATATAATATAACATAATATAATAATCTGTTAAAATTTCATTATAATCTGATAAATTTCTAAAGAGCAAATTTTTTGATCTATATTTTCTCTCGCCAAAAAATTTGGTTCTTTAGCAATGTAACCTATTGATGGCAATTTTTTAGCATGAAATTTTTCAGTTTTTGTTAATTTCCCAAGAGTATATGCATCTTTTAAATTTTAATATGTAACCAGGGGGACATCATTTGACTTATATGCACATAATTAGTGTAATTCTTGCTTCTTTATTAGTTTTGGTATGTCAGATATTTTGAAAATCTTATAAAATTGGCATCCATCTTTTTATAATTATTTTCAATCATTTATGTTTATCCTGAGATTTATGAGATCACCAGACCAGGATTGTGCATGCTTGGTACAGACAAAACATGTAATATGGCAGTTTGAGATCAATAGTATTTTTAATACTTTTATTATATATATATAATATTATATATAATATTTTAACATGATTTTTTAGATTCGATTGTTTGACATTATTAATCTACTTTTATTAGGATGGAAACCCAAAATCTACTATTAATGCATTAATGAAACTGGCTGCAAATGATAACAATGTTAACCCCATGTCTAACTACAACAGCCGGCACTGCGCTCCCTTTTTAAACAGAGATGATAGCTTTTCACCTCGGGGTGGCATACATCCTCCAATGCAACCACAAATGCGCCCAATGTCACAAGGATCAAACATGCTAAATGGACCATTACCTCGAATGGGTCGAGGAGGTAGCATGGATATGCAAAGACTGATGCGTCCAAATTCTAACCTAAACATGCTGCCAGGTGGTGGAAATCCAAGGAATAGACCCCCGATTCCCCCTCGTTTCAATAACTCACCCAACAGGATAATTGGTCCTCCAAATCAAGGAGGGTTTGACCAGGGTTTTAATCAAAATCAAAAAATTCCCAACTTTAATCAGAGGTTTCCAAACAACAACAGTGCAATGCGTCCACCAAGAAGTCAATTTGATAATAGCAGTCCAATCTCAAGTCCCCAGCAGCTGCAAACACCACGTGGAAATTTTCCTCCACCTAACAACCAATCTTTCAACCTAAAGAATAATAGCTTTAGTGCAGTGGGCCAATCAAATCAATGGAATAACAGTGGTGGTAAAAATAAATTGGTAATAAATTTTATTATTTATTTTGTTTTAACTGGCAAACAGTTCACTCAGCTCAAGGTTTTTTATTAGACATATCTTTATGATGTTAGAACAAAGAAATTTTATTTTCATATGATCATCTTCCAAAAATTCTCGTTTGGAGGGCTGAGTTTTATTTAATGACAAAAGTCATCTTTTTTCTTTTTCACTTTTCTCAAAAAAGTTATGCTCCAATTATGCTGGAATTCTTTGGTGAGCCTGATTTAAAAAGTTAAAAAGTTAAATAAAATTAATGGTAGTCAAAATTTAATTTCTTCTTTCTCATGAGGAGGAGGGTTTCTAAAACCATCAAGGACAAATTATATTGATACACTTGGTAGTTTTAGTGATTCTTGATTTATTTAAATTTATGAGAGTATAAAAAAAAGGTTTCTTCTCAGCTGTTTGTAGCTATTATGTTTATCTTAAATTACCTAAACTTCAGTTGCTCTACAGTCAAAATTTACATTAAGAAAACTTCATTTAAACTGTTTTGATTAATAATAGCAATTATATCATAGAAAATATTTGTTGTTTTGTTGATGCAATTGTTTTAATAACACATTAAAACTTGAGGTAGAAAAGTGTTTAGTATGTGACATAATTATAAAATGAAAATAAACTGTTATTGTCCTAAAATAAGTTGTGGGTGATCAATAAACAAATTTGTTGTCTTTGATGTATTTTGTGTGAAACATTATTTAACATTTTTGAATCCATTAAAAAAAAAGATCTGCTTGAGGTATATTTTTTTTTCCAAAAAACTATTTGGTTTACTTCGGTTCAGCAGTTATGCAGTTTAGGCCAGTGGTATGCATATCGTTTTGAGATTACTCTTTGACTTTTTTTGAATATAAATCAGAATATTTTTAAAGAGAATCCATGTTCATGAATAAACAAATGAATAAAATCATGTTCTTAAAAGTGCCTGAAATAGGCTTTTTACATCAACTTTGAAAATTTTTATTTAAATGTATCTATTTTTTATAGGCTCCTTCCTTTTACAACAATCCTCCTTTGCAGCAACCCGGTAATGCATATGGTGCTGCTCCATATCCGTTTAACAAATCATCTGCTGTGCCTCCACCACAACCACCTGCTCCTACTGGATGGAACAGTTCTAGTCAAAAGCCACCATTACCTGACAGCCAGAATAAGTGGAATAGTGTTGCACAGCCAGTTATACCAGACAGTAAAAATAAATGGAGTGGTCCTACTCCTCCATCCCTGTTAGATAACAAATGTGCTGCTCCTGCAGATAAATGGGATACTAATATTCCTTCAGATAACAAATGGAGCACGCCTACACCAAATGATAAATGGAAAATCCCTCAAGATAACAAATGGAATGCCACTCCAGATAATAAATGGAACATTGCACCAGGCAACAAATGGAACGCCTCATCAGATAGCAAATGGAATGCTCCACAAGATAACAAATGGAACAACCAGTTTCAGACATCAGACAACAAGTGGAGCAATCAAGCTCAAGTACCAAATAATAAATGGAATAATCCACCACCTCAGACTGAAGAAAACAAATGGAGCAATGCTCCCCAGAAAACACCAGTCAAGTGGAACAATCATAACGCACAGTCATCTACAAATAGTTGGACCAATCCCCAACAGGTATTTGTTAATTCTTCAGGATGGAGCAGCTCACAAGGTACACCAGTTGCCACAAAGCAATGGTATCAACAAAGTAATCACTGCTCACAGAATTCTGCTGCTGTACCCAATGTTGTCCAGCAAGTTCCATGGAATATCCCTATTTCTCAATCAGATAACCCAACTCCTCCCCCAGCTAAAAAGAAGTCAAGGTGGGACAATGCCATGGGCAAAGATCAAGAAAAACCATCTGATATTCCTACTAATACTTATCCACCGACTTCCTCTTGGAATCAAGGATATAACCAACAGCAAACAGATCAAAAAATGCCTGCTCAACAAAACTGGAATCAACAAAACTCTTGGAACAATTGGAGCCAAACAACTCAACCCAACCAATTGCCTCAAGGAAATCAGACTCCTCAAGGAAACCAAACACCTCAAGGAAACCAAACACTTCAAGGAAACCAAACACCTCAAGGAAACCAAGCACAAAGCAATCAAACACATCAAGGCTTTCAAGGACATGAAGCTAATCAAGTAAATCAAGAGAATCAAAGCATTCAAGCACGTCAAGGCAATCAAGCTCATCAAGGCATTCAAGCTATAAATAACCAGGTGAAATATCTGATTTGAACTTTAACCTAGATATTCAGTGTGTGTGTCTGTGTGTTTATGGCTGTATGTGTCTGTGTGTGTGTGTGTCTTTGTGTGTGTCTTTTATGTGTATCTGTCTGTGTGTATGTGTGTGTGTGTTTGTGTCTGTGTGTGTTCTCTTGGAATAATGTCTGAGATTAAGCCGAATTATGTTACTCATGTTAGATTTGCGCTGAAAATTTTTAATAAAGGCACTTTAAAAAAAATTTAATGTAGTCTCTTGTTTTTACAATTTTTATTTCTTTTGTAGCTTTAAAAAACTTTCTATTTCTTAAACTTTTAGCTCATGCTTCCTTTGGAAAAGTGGGTTCACGGAGATTTTAAAAAAATGGCTGATTCTTTTGCTTTATAACAGGCTGAGTTTTATCTAATACTAAAACTAACCAAAGCTGTTATCTTAGGGAATCACAGTTGAGATAATATTGAATAGATGAGATACATCTACCTGTAGTTCTTCTTCAACCTGTATTCAACCTGTAATTTCCTTTGTTTTTAACACAGTTTCTCAAGTTTCAATACTGCATGATTGTAAAACGCAACTGTAATAGCTCTTATAGCAATCGAACATAAATAATTATGAATACAAAGAGCCATCTGAAAGAAACTTGCTATTAAAATAAAGAAAAAAAAACATCTTTTTGTTTATTATCAAAGAACAGTGTATGTACATTTTTTTTTAATACTATCTATCACAATGAAATACTCTTATATAAGAGTATATAGAAGGCTTCATGAAGTTCATTCTCATCAGAATTGTCGCTATCACTTGCAGCATCAACTATGGCAGACGTTTCTTCACCTAGACCTAACTCTGCTAACTCAGGTTTTGATTTTTACCATCAAAAAAATCAGAAAACTTGAGCTCTTCTTCCATTATTCTTCCAATATTGTATTCACCATCAGAAATTGCACTTAACTCTTCACTATTGTCGAACATATAGTTATGAATTTCTTAATTTGTATAAACTTACTTTCTTGTTGAAGATTTTGGCGTTGAAGTTCTGCCATATTTTATTCAACAGTAATCAATTGAAAATTGTATTTGAAATGATGTAATATAAAATAAACTGATGTGAAAACCACACAAAAGCTCTGTAGTTATGCAATAATTAGTTATGTTAAGATATTATTACACCATAATATTACTGCCGAGACCTTTAGAAACCACCATATATTTGGGTAATAATATAACAGGACTACTAAAGGGTTAAAAGCGAGGTAGAATTTGTTTTGATTAAAAAATATTACAGGAAAAATAATTGTGAAAATGAAATTTTTAAAAATGGTTTTAGGTCAACCTTATTTTCTTTTTTAGCAGGTCACTCCATACGGGGTGCAGCAATATGGCAGCAACAACAATAACTACCCACTAACAAGTAATTACGATGGAACTCAACCTCCACAAAATAACCAACCACCACCTCCAACTCAAGCACCACCTAAAAGTGCGCCACAGCCTGCACAACCTCCTCATCCATATGGGCAGCAGCCTTATCATAACACTGATTCTGCAAACATACAAAGTAGCTATACTACTGGTAAGTTTTTTACTTTTTATGCAATCAATGACAATACGGATTTAATAAATATTGCTTTTCTCAAATGAGATAAAATTTTTACTTTTTATCCAAGTTTAGGGTAGTAGTCACAAAAGCACCCTTTTTTTAACCCTTTGTGTGCTATAGGCAAAATTCTGTTGTATAAGTTATAGACCAGCCATTTTTAAACAAAAAAAAAAAAAAAAACAACCGAATCTCTCTTTACAATATTGATCATAACTTTGATTGTATTAAAGTGTAGAAGTTCAGTGAGGGCTCATTTTTTAGTTTATACCTTTGTCTTTTCAAAAAATAAAAAGATAATTTTTGACAAATTGAATAAAAATAAAGTTATTGTGCTGTGCTATTGTTCCAGACATGTGTATGTATAATAATAAAATGCAAAAACCAACAATTCATCAGTTAGGAACAAATCTAAAAAATCCATCTCAGTTGGATTGTCAAGCATTTCAACATCAATTTCTGTCAAAACTGTAAATAATGGTATTGAGTGAACATCGTCACCAAGTACAATATTCCCATTTACCCATTTGTTGATATCAAAACCAGGAGGGATGTCTAGATACTTTAGAAGTTGGAGCAGAACAGACATCATCATCTGAAGAAAAAACAATGTTTTCATTTTCCTGATTTTCAGAGTCTGATCAGCCATAAAAATCTGACTCTGCTCCCTCTCCATCACTAAAAATTTATCCTCTTACCAGTTTAGATCAATATCACTATTATCTTGCAAGTCAATTACACATTCATTTTCATTTAATTCTCATGAAAATTGAAAGAAAGATTTTTTGGCAGTCATTTTTTTCCAATGTATTGAATATGTCTGAACTATCAAAACAGTTCTAAATCTACAGAACTGTCAAACTTTTCTAAAACAAAATTTTATCTTGAAATCAATAAAATTGGTCTCCAGTCTATTAGAAATCATTTACTGATTGAAAATCTCCGTGTAAATAAAAGCACGCGGAACCTGAAATATTCTGGGACTGGGATATTTTTATTACATCAAAATACCGATATTTTCTGAGAACTGCGCGCAAAGGTTTAATTTTGATGCTTCCCATTATCAATTAACTTTTAAATTTTACATTATTTAGAACTTAATCGTGTATTTACAACAAATCAAAGCTAAATGAGAGGAGACTGTATACTATATAAGCTAT
>JAUZNK010002199.1:0-11604 GCA_035046665.1 Euphysa ruthae
CTCTTAAATTATTGTTTTTTTTTTTTTTTTTTTTTTTTTTTTTTTTTAAATGCAAAATAAGTAGGAAAAAAAAGCAGAGAACATGTTACGTTGAGATAGTTGAACAGGAATTTTCTGAATCCTCTAATTCTAATGTTCAAAGTGAGCTAGATGTCTAATGTTTAAAAAAGGTGCATTATAAAGAATTCTTTCAGGTCAGTTATTATTAGGAACTCTCAAGCTTGATACTCTTGCAGAGGAATTTTTGGTGTTCTCTGAAATATTTCTGGAATGGTCCAATTAGGGGTAGTCACTTCTGTGAGTAAAGGGCTTTAATACTCAGTTTTTCTGTGTGCAGTTAAAAATATTTAAAGATGTGAATATATCAGTTTTCCTGAAACTTTCTTTTTCTTCTTAGTATTGTTAGAATGTATTATCGATGTTGTAGACAATTCTTTCTTTTTGTCGAAGTTTTTGATTTTCATTTTTTCATAGTTCAAAGAAATTGTAATTATTTGAAAAAATTTTTTCTAGAGTTATCTGCTAATCATAGCATACAGAATTAAATTAAACCAGTACAATTAGAAGTACAATAAACGGGGAGAAATTTCCTAAAATCATTGTGATTATTCTTAATAAATGTTGTAATAAGTCTTGGTAAATGGATATTAATTTAAATTAACATTTGTTTAGGGTTTATTGAAGGAGTTTTATAACTTGTTTTTTACATATGTTACAGAGAAATTTGAGGATGAGGATCTATCCTCACTGCGTGATGATAGACTATTGTCACCAACCGACGAGCAGCAGTCTTCTATTGGTTACAATGTTTTATCATATGTTAACGATCAAGATGTAAATGACAGTGGAATGGATGTGGGAATTGAAAGTGATTCAAGCCAGGAAGATGAGGATAATCCAGAGCCTGAAAGTGATCTTATTGTGCTAGATCCTGATCATGTAAGTAATTTTGAATAAGTTGATATAAGTATTTTTGTAACATTAA
Organism: Euphysa ruthae; assembly: GCA_035046665.1. Taxonomy (NCBI): domain Eukaryota; kingdom Metazoa; phylum Cnidaria; class Hydrozoa; order Anthoathecata; family Corymorphidae; genus Euphysa; species Euphysa ruthae. The sequence continues at coordinate 986 of JAUZNK010002199.1, forward strand.
AAATAAAACCCCTTGGTCCTGACTTAATTTTTTCTTGTTTTTGAATAAGGCTGTCTCTAAACTAAACTAAACTAAGCTAAATAAAGCACTTAAAAAACATTATATAACTGGTGAAAAATACTGAATGCTATCCCATGATTGAGAATTGTCTATAGCCAAGATTATTTAAAATATAAGCTTCGTGTAGTTGTTTGTAAGTAAGTTATTTGAGTTGTGAGTAAGTAAGCAAGACAGAGCATAAGTCAATAAAGTTGTACAAAATATCATTTTACATGCATTTAGATTATTCACAAAACAAGAAATTAGTTGATAGGGCTTTTGGCTCGGTGCTTTTTACATTTTTTAATAAAAAATTTTATTGCGTTTTAAATTTTTATACTGGGATAGCTCAGTTGGTAGAGCATTTGTTCCATAACCACAAGGTTATGGATTCAAATCTAGGTATTTGCCACTCAGCATATGAGTAGCGCTTTGGTGCAATAAGTTATAACACCTCTTTAGCTTCCTGCCAAGTTGTAGCTTTTAACTTTGCAGGAAGTGACTTATTTAAAAAGAAAAAAGAAAGGTGTCTTTCACGCCTGTTATGTTATAATACTAATTTATATTTCATGATATGAGAAATCAGAAATAAGGGAAATTTATTGTTTATTTATCGTTTATTGACAAGTGCTTTGTGATTAAACTATCATAGTCATAATATTATGATATGTTTCTTTAGCCTCTCATGAGTAGATTCCAAGAAAGATATAAAGAGTATCTGGTTAAACAAGATGAAAAAATTACCTTGGAACTGCTTGAATTGGTAGGTATTAAAATAATATAGGTTAAATTGCATGCCAAGTTTTTTCTAGATAGGGCGCACTTTCTCTCTACTAACTAAAAAATCAGCTTGTTCCTTCCATTAAGTTTTTGTTGTTAAGTTATTTACATTATTTATGGTTAATAATTTAAAGTGTTTTAAGAATAAATTTATTAAAATTGTTTATATTCCATAATAGTAGTTAAAATTTAAAAACAGCTTTAAAATTTAAGAAAAAAGCTTAAAAACAGAATTAACTTATTAGCTAAAAAGCTTATGACAGCACAAAGCTGCTTTATGTTGATTACAATCAAGTTACCTGGTTTCTTACAGAGAACTATATTTTTAAATTGAGTGATTAAATGTTAAAGTAGTTCACTAACTACTACAAAATATAAAAATTGTGTTGACAGCATATTAACAGAAAGCAAAACATAACATGATAATTTTTCCATCACAGGTTTTTAACGGAAAAGATAACAGAAACTAAAATGAAATTGCCTTTGAAAATCAGTCAGTATTCCATTTTATCTTTTATACACTGTCTCTTCTAAGATATTGCATAAAACTGTAAAAGATAGCTAAATTTTGCTGAAATAGTATGTTAAACCATTATAGCTTAAGGAAATGATATTTCTATAGACTACACATCTGTTTGTAAGGGCATAAGCAGCCTATTTTAAGTGGTTAAAAACTTTAATTTAACAAATTTGCTTGTCCTCCCACCCACTAACTTAAAAATTATTGTAGAGGAAAGGGCCTTTTATACTTTTAGATGTAAGGAATCTTGGCCCTCATGGTGCCCCAGGGGGACTAGTGTGGTTTTAACCCTGAAGTGGAAGACCTTATGGGTCTTAGACGAGTCAGTCCATAATTTGCACAATTGTAGGGGTTTTGTGTTATGTTTCCTTCAATAACCGTTGCACACACAATAGCTACAATTATGTGGCTAAGCAGAGGTCTGCTTGATATGTCCATCAGTATAAACTAAGTCTTGCCATTGTCTTGTTGACAGAAGAGAGTCCTGTCCATAGTGTTCAGAGCTTTCCGTTTTGCCATATTCACTATCATGAAATTTTTGGCGTAGATGTGATTCTAATGGTAGCTCCAGCCACCGCTTTGGTGGTAATCAGTGTAAACTTGTCTTCTCTTGAGTTTAGGAAAAGCGAAGGGCCATATCGTTCAGTAGCAACCGTTTTTGTGGTATCATCCCCAGGATGGGGGGAAAAATGACATCAACTGTTGGTGCTGCATGAACAGCTGCCTCTACTTCCGCGAGAGTCTGTTGAGTAATAAATTTTGAGTTGACCAGCACCGCTTTCTCACCAATTATTGTTTTTCGACAATAGTATGAGTAGCATCGCTGGTAGGGATATTGCTGCTCGTCGAAGTTGGACATGGCTCGACCAGATCTGTCTTTTAGAGTAACTTTCTCGAGGAGGCCATGCGCAAAAAGATTGGTCAGCACTAATTTGTCAACAGCTACGATGCTCATTGCAGTACACACAACCTGAAATGTCACCTCGAAATAACTATTAAAGAGATTGATAAAGTCATGCGTGGTGCCCGTTTCAAAACAAAGCTTGTTTTTGTAATCTAGGTCACCTTCAGCTTCTACAAGCTTTTGGTAAGCCCTGATGAAATCAGTCGGTGTTGGGAGCACTGCTCACAAGCCTGTCAGTTTGGGTAGATGCATGTTAAGATTAGTCTTTTCATGAACAATTTCCGTTTCAGTGTTATGTATGATATTATAAAAAACACGCATGCCTTACAGGGATGTATGTTGACTAATAGAATCAGACATGCAGCGGTAATCCCACCAGGTCCGAGATTTATGAGATTTTCCTTAGTGGCTGTTGTTTGAGCTCCAATCTTCAATCTCTTTTTTATCAGCCCTTTTGTGGTAACAGCTAATGGAAAGGCCATTGGCAGAGCAGCCTTTGCAAGGCTTTTCATTACAGGGACTGCCATACGTTTTTTGGTTCCACCCCAAAGATTTCCAAAGAAGCCTATGCCTCCTTGCATGTAACGAGGTAATACCGAGGTAAGTCTACCTGCTTGGTGATAGCAATGAAGAGTCCCAGTAAAGCTTACTACAAATACAAAAAGCCGCCACGCTTTTTGTATTTGTAGTAAGCTTTACTGGGACTGTCATTTCGTTTTGTGAATGCTGATTCGAATACTTAACTTGTATTGGTTGAAGTATATGCTATCGTCGTGTGTGTTTCTAACATCGACTTTGATTGATTGGGATGAGCGTGTGTTCAATTGGTGAGTTGTGTAGTCAGCTCCACTAGACTTCTAGTCAATTATGTCACCTGGGCTGGCATTGCTCAGGGAGTTTGCTGGAGCTGGACTTGGAAACTGCCTATGCTTGTATTCTCGAGTTTTTGCCCTACTGAGAAATCCAGAAGCACAAGGAAAGTCCCTGAAAAAATTTTGTTTTTAATTATTGTGATGGATGATTTCATCATGGCCGTATTTACCAAGACCTTGAGGCCTGTGTTTTTAAGTTTATCAATTGAGTCTACTAGTGCGGATGCAGAGTCGTAGTTCCCAGGGGTTAGGCGGACTTCCTTTGTGGGAAGAACTAGTAAGTTGTTCTTCTCTGTAACATTATATCAATTATATAGTATGATAGCGTTGATTAGAAGCAGAGAGGTTCAGCCAGCTTAACTGACCAATTTCCTGTGCCGTGATATCCTGGTAAAACAGAGTGATCTTTATTAAGGAGAGTATTGAAAGTCCGTGTCATTATTAGGTATCTTAGTATAACTTAGTCTATAAGGGAAGCGATATAGTTCTCTGCTTCTTTCAACTTCTTGTGTGGGGCTCTAAGTAGCCTTATTTGGTTTAAGTCGTCCTATGCCTTGTTGTGACTTTCTTTCTCAGCATGGTTCATGGCTTGGTTTAAGATATCACTTCCCTTTTGATGTGTTTAGTCGTCACTCTCTCTCATTTTCATTGCTTATCAAATTTTAAGCTATCGCATCAACTTCTTCATTGGCTGATAGTGGTTCAAAACTTAACTGACTTTTTATTGATGGCGTCAGTAGCATTCTAGGAGTTCCAAATATTGATCCTTTAGATCTACCCATTTGACCCTCTTACAATGGTAGAATGTTTTTGTGAAACTTCAAGGAGCCTGCCCCCTGCTGCTGAAACATTTTACCAAGCTCATGAATTGGGTAACCTTCGATTTCAATTTCATTGTAGCCATTTCAGCCACCTAATAAGGGATGGAAGTCACCATGACAACACTACACTCATCCTCATATCTCATTGCTGTTGTGGAAGTGGAGATGTACAACTGCGCCAGCGTTTGCAAATGGATCACATGTGTCTCTTTCAGTTCAAAAAATCAGTCCACTGTTTAGGTTGTCAAATTATCCCTGGTGCCATAGATCGCTTTATGACAGTCTATAATGACGCAACCAGTGAACAGAATAGACCTCTCATAGTTGATCTGTCTCATGCACATTATATCGATCCACGTTTGTGAATTAGATGTGGGGGTTCATATACCCGAATGCAGCTGAGCTATAAAAAATAGTGAACATATTTGGACATTATTTTAATCCCGATGGCACTATAAACAAACGTGGCCCAACTGGGCCAATTGTGCCTAAAGGAGACCTGGGGCCTTTTGGTCCTAAATGAAAACCTCGTGAGCGTGAACCTGTCAGTGTTTCTAGTCCTTAATGAGAACAGGGTGAGTATAGGCCTACCAATTGCACCTAATGGAGGTATTTCTCAAAATAAGGATGGCCGGTACTCTCTTCATTGGTGCTTTTATGGGCCAGCTCAGCTATATTTTGATAGTATGGAGATTCTCAATACCATATAACCCTTCCCTGTACCGTACGCCTCGATATATTATTGTCATCATACCCATATTTATATCTAGAATTATTAGATGAATTTTTACGGCATGCAAAATCGATTTCGATTTTTTACGACGTTTTTTTTAAACGTCTATGGCGCATCAAATTAATTAAATATGTAGTTCCGATATATTATTGTAATCATATTTCTATTTATATCTAAGGTGTGGTGAATTTTTATGGCGTGCAGAACTTATTGAGTTCAATTTTTGATTATGGAGTTTTTTGAACCCCTGCGTTGCTTCAAGTTTTTTTAAGTTTGTAGTTGTACAAGCTTTTTTATTTTATATTTTATTTAATTCAATAAATAAAAAAAAGTTTTGATAGTAAGGAGATTGAAACTCAATCAACCACCGGAGTGACTGGTATCATAATAAACACTTTAGACCACCAGGCCACATTAGTACATGCTAACATTTAAAGCTATTAAGATTTAAAATATTTTTTAAATGAAAACAACCTCAGAGCTGTGACAGTGGGGCATGTACAATTACTTGTTATATATCTACACAAAGTCATCCTTAGATAGATTTACTTTTGTCCAATTTTTTCGTGTGAATGAAACCGTCCTTGCTTAGATTAGTATTTGCCGAATTGTTTATACATGAAACTGTCCTTACATACATTAGTATTTGCCTAATTATGTAGGTTTGTGATAAAGGCCCCACGAGGTCCATAAGGTCTCCCACTTTGGGGTTAAAACCACATTAGTCCTACTGGGACAACATGAGGGTCATGAGTCCTCCCACACAAAAGTATATAAGCCCATATCTCCCCTGTCACCTCCCAGTAAATAATTTTATAAATCTACTACCTAATATAAAACATTTCATGCTATTCATACAATTTGAAGTGTTTCTTTTTTGGATACTTAAATTTTTAAAATTTACTGTTTTAATTTATCTTCGTTCAATGAAATTTTTTGTTGCAAAAACTGGGGTTTAATAGGAAAGGATTAAACAATGTTAGAAATTAAAGTTTTTTTTCTATAATTAAGTTACGGACACATATAATAAATAAGGGTTTAGGTAAACTTCTGATAGTAAAATTATGTCTAGGTCGCCAGTTAAAATAGTTTTCTGTCAGGTGGTAGATAGATAATTAAATTCGGAGAGGATCATTTTATAGTCATAGCTAGGTACAGTTTTTATATTTAAAGGTGGAAAATCATAACTGTTCTTCTAACGTGAGTAGAGCAGTGCTCCCTAATAAAATTTTAAATAATAAATTTCATTTCAGTCTGAAGAACAAGCAATTGTCAAAAAGGAACGTGAAGATATTGGGGTAGAATTGTATGGTGTCCAGCAAGAGTTAGCAAGGCAACAAATGGTGCTTGAAAAGCAACATGACTCTTTTAATGAACAATCTAAAATACGTTTATACATAGAAGGCCGGTTGAATGAGACAAAGGCATTATATAAACAAACTATTGATGATATCCAACATCAAAGGGTGAAAGGTATAACTATGCATAGCAATGAAGATTTAAAAAAAAAATCATTTTAGGGGATTACTCTTATATATCATGAATGACCTTTGTGTTGAAATATTAATTTGATAAAGAAATTAATCATGTAGGTTTTAAATATTTTGGAATTTAGGCTAAGCAAGGCTGCTTACAGTAGCTATTAGCAGTTCTCCATATGCTTTAGTATTAAAATTGTAATATTTTTGCTTGGAAATCTATTCCTAAGGCGTTGTATGTCTTGTTTAGTAATAAAATGTGATTTTTAATCATTGCTATCAAATATATGTTTTGTTTTCTTTTGTATTTGTAATTTAAAGTGAATTTGGAGTATTTCTTCATTTTGCTTTGCAGTTGGAATTTAAAATGTATTTAAAGCATTTCTTTCTAAAATATTATCTTTTTTTTTTTTTATAGTTTGAAGTTTTTAATCGATTTCTTTTTATTAAATTTTCTGTTTAGCAAGTGAACTTCAAACTGAGGTTGAGAACATCGCTTCTAAGGTACTATATATGGAAGCAGCCAAAGATGATGTTCGCTCAGGCATTTCTGTTTTAAAAAGAGCTGCTGAAAAAACAGAGACCGAAGTTATGAAAGCACAGAGAGAGAAAAAAATACAAGTAAAATTAGAATATTTTTTGACAAAGTAGATATTTTTATATGATTTTTGCAAGTACTAATTTGTGTGTAAATCAAATATTTCTAATATTAATATTGATGCATGATCGGCAAATGGAAATGGGTTATTGATAAAGAAGCGTTGTCATAAAATTTTCTCTAGCAAGCATTTGTTTTTGATTTACATGAGTGACATTGCATGCAAAATATGCCCTGTTATATATGCCCTGTTATGACAAGTCGTACACCTAATGTTTCCCAAACTATCATAATTGTTTACACTAAAGTATGCTTTATTTTTATAAACGTAAAAAAAAATATATGCGAATATTACCTTTTTAATACACGAAAAGCTTTAAAGAAAATAATTGTAGGAAAAAAAATCTTATTCAATTTATTTTGTTTAAGTTAATTCAAGGGTGTTATGCTAAAATAACTCGAAAAAATATAAGTAAAAATGGAATAAACTACACATGCAGCCGGATTGGCATAAAATAAGGTAGATTTGTTTTTAGGATTTACTTGTAAACAAATTGGTGAAGGTAGTAGAAAGGTTGCGTGGTGACATTGCTATGTACCATGCTCAATTGGAAGCTCAGAAAGAAGAAACAAGCGCTGCAACCCGGACACTTACCGAAGCTGTTACTGAACTAGAGGTAATTTTCATGACTTTATTTCATCCCGTATTTAAAAATAGGGGGCATAAAATTTGTACCCTTGACAGAATAAACATTGGAGATTTACCCTTGAACACAGGAATTTTGAGATGTTTAGTTCAGTGGAATAATAAAAAAACAAAGGGATACTAATCATGAGAAGCTAACTGATAGCTTCTAACTCTTACTTCAGTAAAAATATTTATTCCATGCGTCTTGTGAGTACAATCTCCTATGGAGCCACACGGTATACTTTTCACACCTCATGGTCTATTCTGCAAGTTTGATAAAGGTCTGGTTAATAATATGAGTAATTGAATGAAGTAGATTTACCTGGAGTCAAAGTGTTGTAACCAACCAAATTAAAAGATGCTAATACACATTTTGTGTGTCGATAACAATATCTCTTCTATATTTTACACCGTTGCATTAAAAAAACAGCTTAACATTGAAACAATATTTTATGCTTGTGAGCGGCTTGTTTGGATTTTATATGCATCAATTCATTAAAATAGCAATCATCTCAAGAATTCGTGAATATTAAAAGTTCAGCCAGTCCATTTTAGAAAGCTAATTAATTGTTCTTCATTGTGAGACTTGAATATAAACAGAATGAAATCTTTCTCTACAATTTTCAGTTCAGAAATAGTTGTTTTTGTGTATTTTTGTATACGTTGCTTTTTTTTTACTTTTTACTTTTTTTACTTTCAAAAAGTGAACAAAGAGTGATGGAACTAGTGAAACTATAGTCATGTATCTAGTTGTATATATAAGAGACAATGTACTGATTGTACCTGTCCAAAATCTATGAATGAGATTGGTCACTTCTGAACATCTAACATATTTTTTTGCTAATTTTTAGCTTCCAATTTCAAGTCATGGTCAAAACGAAAATATAAACATGTAAATAAAAATATAAATATCGCTCATTCATCTGCAGATTCATCCATTGAATGTTCTGCTAACTCTTCCTCAGTTTCCTTCACTATTTCATCCGAATCGTCTAATCGTCTTTGTAAATTTAAATTTGTGTGATGTATTTGGAAAAATAGCTTAATACATAGACATCAACTACATTTATGATGCCACTGTTGGTAACATATGGATATAGTGCTTACCCCATAAGCTAAACGGATTATCCAATGGTTCCTGTTCTCTACTACGTCCACCCTCAGCTGCTGAAGTGCATTTTTATGAAACTTAATAATGCTCTTGACAAGATTCTCATGAAAAGAAAGTTATGTGATTGATACCGCATTCAATTTATTATATATGATAAACGTATTGTAAATAAAAATGTCGATCAAGAGTTCTGCAATCTTTCAGTACCACTTTATTCCTTTTCTCTGTAAACAGTATCGGTTTATAACCCTACTTAAATTATTGACACCCTCCATGCTGGAACTCTACAATGGATTTTGAATTTCTTCTTTTGTGGCAAAATTTATGCGACCATCATTTTTCATCATTTTGATAACCATTGTTGTAAAACCCTTCGAAGAGAGATAATCCTTTGACGGATTTGCATAAATATCAAATGATTTTGATAATGCGATGGAGAGAGGAGGATATTTGGTGTCTTCGCCGACTATAAAATTACTTAAATAGCCGGTATCACTTTTGCGTAACATATATTTTTTGGTAAATTTTAAATGTCTTTTCCACAATGAAAGGCATTCTACAGCAATGTGTTTTGCTGGCATATCTTTACTTTGGAATTTATCCCATAAATTATCTAGAGATGTTTCTATCTGAGAGGTTATTTCCTTTTGGTAAGGTTAGGTCAACAAAGTGAACCATCTTACATATCTGTTCGAATCGGTCACGTCTCATGAGGCAACTATAATTTGGAGTCGAAAGAACAGGATCCTTTGACCAATATTTTAGCAATCATTTTATGTTATAAATTACTGATGTGATAAATAGTACATAGTCGATATGACCAAAATAATAAACAAAGCTAGATAGCTAACATTTTTTTAATCAACAAGAAACATTTTTAACACTTTTGGGTGAAAATAATTACCTTGTTCAGAATCTGACTCTAGATTAGAGTATTCATTGTCAGTACCATCAGAGAGGTGGTCTATAAAGTTTTGAATGTCTATTTCCCCAAGTTGTTGCAAAGAGTTACGATTGACAAACGCCATATTTCTCAAAAATTTCATCAACATTTGCACTTTCTCAATCGTTTTTTATATAATAAAAACTAGCTCATATTTATACTTTGCAAAAAGTTTATTCTATGACTTATTTAGAATTAGTTTACGGCAAACCGAGTCTTTTCCTGATTAGCTTGGACTTTCAAAGTTGGTAGGTAGCTCAAACGCACATGTGCATCATACTGAACTTATGTAAACGCATGCGTGTATAGGACAGGTTCTAAGGTTTAAAGAAGGTTACGATTAAAATTTATTTCAGCGTAAATAAAAAATTTGGAATCTTTATCATGAAAAAAAAATATTGTATAATAAGTATTATAAAGAAACAAAATTATTTGCTTCCATTTTTAAATATAAGATTAAGTTTTGCTATTTTTCAGAGAAAAGTTTTAAAAATTATATTTTTAATTTCCTTATATACTTCAATAATGACATCATTACTTAAATCATAAATGAATGCTACGTTTCTTTTTAATATTTTTAAATCTTTTTCAAATTCTGCTGGTGTTATTTATTGAAATCCTAAATTTTGATAAGCTGTTAAGGAATTGTAAAAGATACTGTTGGAAATTTGCTTGCTAGGGCCTATTTCTATGAAAAATTTATTGAACTGTTTTATTCCGATGTCATTTGATTCATGTTGATTGTCAATGTATCATTATAAATTGCCTGTAGTTATAGCTGCATTTTAAACCTGGTTTAGTGTTTGAATATTTTGTCAATATTTCAGGCTATTGAGTTGGAAAAAAAACAACTGCTACAACAGTGGAATAACAGCTTAATAGGAATGAAAAAAAGAGATGAAGCTTATGCAGCAATGCATGAAGCTTATAGGTGAGACTCTTTTTAATCACATGTTAACCCTTTGCGTGCCACGGACAAAATTCTAAAGTATAACCTATAGACCAGCAATTTTTAAGCAAAAAAAAAAATAGTTATAACTTGTTATATTAAAGTGTAGAAGTTGAGTGAAGTTTTTTTTGAAGTTTTTTAGCTTATACCTTTGTGTACATGTAGACATGTATGCATATGTAT
>JAUZNK010002200.1:0-27929 GCA_035046665.1 Euphysa ruthae
ATATATATATAAATCTGCTGGAGGAAGGGGTGATTGAGGGCATGTTGGAAATTTATAACCATCACTTTTTTGCAAAATTTGAGCCTAAAAATAGATACTTGACATACCATTTATTAAAATTTAATTCCTTTTTTATTATAACCACGTGATAAAAACATCTTTAGACAGGATTTGCCAAAAAATTTTGTATGCTGACTAAAATTTTGGAATTTGACCTACGCAAAGACTTATGACAAGCCTCGTATTTTTTTTAGTTAATTATGTGAATCTTTATGAGCATTGTATTCATCCTGAAACCCTCTTGACCTGGCATGTTAAATTTGAGGTAAAATCGCAATAACTATGCCACAAGTTACTCATTCTCAAAGTAACCAGTCACCACACCTGAGTGCATATCCTAGATGAAACTTAATACTTCTTCACTGCAGCAGGGGGCTGACCTATGCTGGAATCAGCCCACGGGAGAAAAACTCATGTTTTAATAACATTTAGTAATATACTTGACAGTAAATTCGACATTTTTAATGGATTAGAATTTCAAAAGTGGGTAGAACAAAATTGTTAAAAAACTTTACTATATCGATAAGAGTAACATAACATTTATAGAAGTTATGGAGCATTTATGAACTTATATCAAATATTATATCTATAAATTTTTATCAAGTCATTAGTTAAGGTACAATATGGTTTCGTATATATTCAAAATAAATTCTTTAAGATAAGTAATATATATTATATAACATCTCCTATTTCAAAGAAAATTAGTTAAAAAAAAAAGAAAAAAAAAGAAAAGCCATATAAAATTTGACAAAGTGATTAATTTAATTCATTTAACACACAAAAAAAAAAAAAAAAAAAAAAAAAATTTTTTTTGACTACGTGCCAGCCCCTCTCATATCTTGTGAAGGAAGTTTTTTTTGTATAAAAACTCAATCTGGAATATTTTAAGTGTGATTCAAATTATTCTTGCTTCTCCATTGTAATGAGAAAAAATAACTATCGCAAGTGATATCAAGTGATAAAAATTGATAAACTAAAAACAGTTGAAATGAAAGATACATTGTATGAAAATTTTTTTTTAAATTTAAAAAATCTTAGGAAATCCAGAAAACAATAAGGATAAATTTAGAAATTTGAAATTTCAGATAAACCCTGAAAACTTTCATATTTATTAGTATCAATGACTACAAAAATTACATAAAATAATTTAAAAAAATTTTTTGCATTCATTGAAACTTAACCAACAAAATTTATTGCCAGAAAATTGGCCGAAAAATTCCAGTCAAGGAATTATTTATGTCAAAAATTTTATTTAAATATAATATAAACTTCATTGGATGAAAACATTTAAATTCTTTAAATCTAAGTAAGTCATGCAATAGTAAGATGTTTATCAATTATCAAAGTTTCTTAATTAACTTTTCCCTTCAAAATTTTTTAAGAATAAATTATGGCCTGAACTTCTTTCTCATTGCATAAAAAGATGTATATCCTGTATATGCAGACATGACATGATATGACCATGGAGTTTGTTTTCCAGTAGTTCACTTGAGATTTAAGAATTAAAACAAACAAAAATGAATAAAAATAAAACTCAACTCACAGAAAATTTCCCATTTTAAAATTCCACAACAGTTTAATACATACAGTAAAGCACATGTTTCCGTAACACAAACAATTTTTGTCATTTAACATGTAATGTAAACCAAGACTTAAAACACTGTTTGCACTTCACTACTTATAGAAGGGAAAACAAATATGAAAACTACTAAACTTGAAAAGAAGTTATCTCTTAAATATTTTAAAGATTAGAATATGAAATTTAACTTCTTTTTTTTTTCACTTACATTGCTCAGATATAAAATTTTTACAATAAATTTAAATAATTGATGAGAGTTAAGATGATGAGCTCACTAAACAAAAAGAGATTTTTAAATTGTGTAATAGAAAGAAAATATTTGAATTGAAAACTTTTGAATAAACAACAACTATGATGGAAAAAAATAATGTCTCTTTGAAACTGAAACACAGAAAAATTAATAAAATTAGCAATCTGCAATGATTTTCTATAATGCACTATGATGATGTTTAGGAAGATAATTCAGTCCATTAGAAATAAAAGAAAAAAGATTTTTTTTAAAACATCAAAAGTTAGTACTTTACAAAACAAAAACTAATGGCCAAAGAAGATGAACAGAAGTGCTACTAAGGATAAATGAATAAATACAAGTTTGATAGAAGTGTGTCAGCCAGTTTCAGAAATTAATTAAGTTATCATTTTCAGGACAAGAGTAACCTTTTCAAGAACCACATAAATAACAGTGATTAGAGTATTTGACAAAGATCAGGAGTTTAATCACTCAAACCTAAGTCAATTATCTTTTGTATAAGTGGCAAAAGATTCTATCAATTCAATTATTTTAAATAAAAATTTTGCAATGCTTGGTACGCTGTTAGACCACACATCATTTAAGTATTTAAATTTACGACTCTATCATGCATAGCAAAAGGTTCAGAAAAAGGTTGAAAACTTAAGAAAAACTTAGTCAAAATAAAACTGTATACAAAAAAAAATGCATTGTAGAAAAAACTAAAAGTATGGATTTCGTTTAACATGAAAATCCAATAATAATAATAATAAAAAAAGAAAAAGAAAATAATAACACTAAATATGTCTCACCAATAATGGATGCTTCCATGAAACAATAAATTATTAAAATTATATTTCAAAAATATAACTTCTTCAGAAAAATCTTTAAGCAAATTTGACATGTTTCAGTCATGTGATACGATAAAATTTTCAAAAATGGCAAAATCTTCCTAAATTTTAAAATTTCAAAAGGAGAAAATGATTCCTTAGGAAAAAGATAAAACTTTTGTTTCTGGATAAAATTTGATATGAAAAAGAAAAAGCTCCGGGAATAAAATCTTGAAAAACAAATCAATATTTTGAAATGAACGGCTAAATATATACAAACAAACTCATCACTTTACTTTTAAGAAACCTACAAAATATAAACTCAGAAAGTTTAACTCTTTCCAGATCATCAGATTTTTACAAAAAAATAGGTTATTTAACGAAAAGCTCCATATCTTTAGATAGGTTTGTTATCATTTAATAATTCAATTTCTTGTTGAAAAGCTTATTAATTACTGATTTGAAAATTAAAATTAAAAATAAAAAAAAAAAAAAAATTCACTGGAAAATACATATTGAAGCTTTAGCTGCCCGAATTTTTCAAAAAATTCAAATAATTTAGTTTTCAAAAGCTCCTCTTTTTTTTGCACTGAAAATAAATCGACTTCATAAGAAATATTCATTAAGATTTATAAGATAAATCCCAAATTTCTATGTCTCAACATGACTAGTTCTTGAGATACTGCTAAAACAATAACAACAGGAGGTAAATACTTAAAAAATCATAACATAGAGACATTGGCATAGAAGAACGTAAAAACTAATTTTTATATCAATTTCTTCTTCATCTTCACTATCAAAGGCCTCCATAAATAGAATCAATATCACTTACACCCTCATTTAGCACATATTCAAGAGCATCTTGCAAACACAAACGGTATCTGCTCACCTTTTATGTAAATAAAACTTCCTAAGTCCTGGACAAGTCCGGGTTGCGCAAGTTTTCACTTTAAAGCAATATTCGACCGGTAAACGACTTCTAGCTTATGGACTGGAGAGAAATCTTATTTAGTTCTCCGTAAAATTTTCTTTCAGAAAAGTTTGGTAGTGCCATAAAATTTGTAACGGTTTGGCTGCTTTGCAAGTTTCAAAACACTGGAGAGAAAAAATGGTCAAAAAAAAAAAAAAAAAAATCGCAAAAATTTTTTTTGTTTTTGGCGATATTTAGAAAAAATGTTTTTTCATCAAGACTTGGCAGTCCTTTTGGATGTTACAGTAGTTTAAAAAGTCTTAAAGTTTCAGTAAGTGCCAGAATGTACAGCAGGTTAATAGAACAGACAAAACAATATTGTTTTTAATTTTGATGAATTTTGTGGTGAAAGTATGCTTTTTTGCAAGCAAGAAAATTTTTAAGAAAGTTGTAAGAAAGCAGTATGGTGTTGAGGTGTATGTCTTTGAGGCCTTTAGGATTTGTGATTACATCTTTGGTGCAAGAAAATAAAGAGTTTAAATGCCATCTTTGACAGATTTTAACTATTTTAATGGAATGATTTGATTTAAAATAAGACTTTCTTAGAAAGACACTAGCAAGTGTGGTCAATTACACACGAACAATTTGCATAGTAAATTTTATTTGTTGATGATGATTACTTAGTATTTAAAAGTATATAAAACTTCATCAGTAAACCATTTCAAAACTGTAGGAATGTTTTGAATAAGTGAGAAAACTAAGTGATTCGCAGGATTTCATTTAATTTTGGCATTAAAACAAGAAGTGGAACTATCAATGGCTACACCACCCGGTCTGACTAAAGTGCTTCCCACCGAATTGAAACCAACTTTTTGGTAGCAGGAATTTTATATCGAGGAGATATTTTAGACTTAAGTTTAACCCTTTCCACTCTCAGCTTATATCAGCAGTGTGCATCAACTCAAAATCAAGTTTTCGGACATACTTTACTTAAATGGCTATAGAACTGAAATACTCAAGATCATTTAAAAAGTTATGACTCATTTTTTTTGTTCAAGAACCAGCTTTCATAACATGAAAAAAAAAAAATAAATAATAAAATTTCAGTTCTTACGAGTCACATGATCAAAAATCTTACTTTTTTTTTTGAAAAATGCAAAGATAATATGGAAAATGGATATTCATATCTTCATTTTGATAGACAAACTAAATATAAAACAAATGAAAAAAACTGCAACTCCAAACTTTCATCTGAACCTAAAATACATCTAAAATCTCATCAGTATCATTATACCTTTTTTTGGATACTTCAGAGCGCACATCTAAGAATATGCTATTTAAAAGCGGTTTTCAGAACCTTACAGCAAAATTTATCTAGAAGTAATAAATCAAAACAACAACATTCTGGGGTGGAAGGCGCCAAAAAACACCCTCAGATCAATATGCTGTACTAAAATATGGGTTTGTGTTAATATTTTCATAACATTTAGAACAATAATTTGTTTTATTTATAACAGTGATAGAACAATCTATATGCAGGGTGTTAGCTGACACAAATAATATCCGTTTGATGGACACTTCCCAATTCAAATAAAAATCAATTTTCCAAATACTTTCCAAATAAAAAATTCAAGCTAAAAAATGAGCCCTCGCTGAACTTTTACATTTTAATATAACAGAATTTATGACCAATAGTGTAAGGAGAAATTTTTATTTGCTTAAAAATAGCTGGACTATAGCTTATACATTAGAATTTTGTGCATATTTGTCTATCGTTCAGTCAGTCTGGGTTAAAAATAAACAATAGTTCAAACCAAACCTTAAATTAAGGTAATGTGTTTAGTTACATGATGCTCTAAAATAATTGTTATTTTACTTAGATATGAAATCACGTAGATTTTTTTTTAATATAAACTTCTTACAAAATTATAAAAAAAGAAAAAAAAAAAAACAATCGATCCAATCAAAAGCTTTAGAAACATTTTTAAAGAAATTAAGTGTGTTTATTTTACTTAAAGAATAACTTAAAGATTGATAGAAAATTACAACAGTTTATTTTCTTCTTTAAAAAAATAAATGTAATTATATCCTTATATATGGACGTAAAACTGTATAAGAAGAAGAAGATATGCCCCTCACCTTCATATTTGTGTCATAATCGTAACAAGCAAACTTGCAGCAAAAGGTCAACTCACAAAACCACTAGTAAAATCAAACCATACAACTGTTAAATGAGCTTCCTCAAAATTTTTTTTTATAAAATTAGGTTCCTCAAAAAAAACCTTTTAGTTTTATTTTTCTACAATCATTATTCCGTTAATTTTTATATAGATGATTTAAGAAAGCAAACCTTTGTAAGAATAATGACAAAATACCATTTGATTTTATAACTAAAATATTCGATTGTAGCCAAATATTCACGTAAGAGCTTTATTCTTTAAGATACTTAAAAACAGACCTTCCTAAAAAAACCACTTTTTTATATGACTTAAATCCTCTACGATAATAAACAAGATTGGTATTAATAAAAAACGAGAGAATGAAAGAATGAATCTAATTATTAATACACAAGTCGTTTTATCTTTTATAAAAATGTCAAAACAAGAAAATTTTAAAACAATTTGATGCTATTCTTGAGCAGTATTTCAAAAACATTTGAAACTACGCTCCAAACCACATTGGTGACCTTTAGAGCAGGCCCCGAAACTCCCTGCTCTGGTAAGAAAAATTTCTAGCTAACACCCTGATATGAAAACTATTCAATTTTGATTGTAGAGAGAGGAATTTGCGCTCAAAAATTATTAAATTCAATAGTTCAAAAATGATTCCTATCAACAAAAGTGTCGTCACCCTTGGAAATAACCTAAAAATTCCCTAAAATTTAGCCCTAGAAATGGAGATTTAAACACTTCAAGCTGTTCGCTCCTCAGGTAATTCTCCATAAGCCTATAGCTATCCTTTATTTTGTCCATATCAAATATGCAATCTATTTCTAAAGAGAAAATTATAAACTCTCCAATTCTTCACCGTAAATTGTCGTATTCTGATGGCCAAAATAATTTAAGAGATTTTGAGAACGGAGGACCTATGACATAAATCATAGGTGAGCTGCATGGATGCTCTGAGGCATAAGAGCACTTCAAAAAGAAAATAAACTATTTAAACTAAATACATGGGATTGTATAGCTCTCAAGAATTTCCAACAGAAACATGATTTAGGTACAGTTATATAGCTTGAGCACAGAAAAATAATTTGTATCAATCAAAAATAACTAAAACAACAGTGCTTGATCCACAAAAAGTAAATTTTAATTTTTGTGCTCATCCTAAGACTTAGATAAAAGAATTAACAAATTTTCTATTAAGAGCTTATATTACCTGGTCAGCACAGATGGATAAAGATAATGCATTTAATTACTTATCTATACAAACCTAAAACACCATATATATCATGAGGCATGCAGAACTAAAACTTTATCTGAAAACTCTTAAAATAATGAAGTTAAATTAGAATCTCTCATCTTCTTTTCCTAAACCATTCAAGCTTTAACTAAAAAATGTCGTTACATTTTTAGTGATGCATATATTATTTGAAAAAGGAATTTTTAGACGCAAACATTATGAAATTAGGTCAGCATAAAAAAAAAAATGAAAGTAAAACTGTAATGCCATGTCCATCAAACAAGCAAAATAATAACTCGACCCATTCAAACATGTTATTTTTGTTTTGGAAACTTTCTAAAGTAATCATTGGCTCGTTTAATGAAACTTCGTACCAATCTCTTTTTGCTTTAGGGCAAATAGTGAAAAAAAAATTGTAATTTAAAGAGTTATGGACAATTTTTTATCTATCACCTCATAGAAATATGTTTTTTTCCTCATATAATATCTCACTATGCTTTTTTTTCTGATATAAGACCTGCTCCTAGCCAACTATTCCCTTCATGCAAAATCTTCAAAATATACAGTCTAAAAATTATAAAAATCTTAAAAGTTAGGAAATGGATTTTGTTTTACTTCAAATTTCTACAAAACACAATTAATGACATACATTAAATAACATCAACACAATCTGATAATCAGTTATTGTAAAACTCTCTGCAAAATCTCATTTTTCCCACAAAATTTGATGGGAGTTCACTGCGTGTTTTTAAAAATAACAGACATTAATTAGATTAATTTTAAGGTTATGAATTTTAAATAACAGACAAACCCCTACATAAAGAGCAAAACACAGCTTTTTGTGGAGTATCTTTTCAACATTTGGATTATTCGATGCAAGCTATTTTTTTCATCCAAATGGAATATACTTTAAGCCCGAAGATTTTTGAGAAAAAAAATTTTATGTGAAAAAATTTTTTAAATGGTCAATATTTAGTGAGAAGTAATAAAAGTTTGCTGTACCAAAAAAGAGTTGAACATATTTTTAAAATTTTGTTGTCACAGTTGAGGTAAAAATACTAGGAAAAAAGCTACCACTATTTTCTAACTTTAGAAATTTTACTTCAAGTTGATAAATCAGACTAAACGTAACACCAATGACAATTGTTATGATGTTATGACGTGTCTGAAACAGCCTCTCCCCAGCCTAGTTAAAATTAATTTTAAAAAGCCACAAAAACAGAAAATGTGTGAAACCTCAAAGAAAGCATTATTTCTTACACCAAAAAATTAAAATTTAATATAAGTTTCTAAATCTACTTACAAAAATAGATTCCAGGCATATAAAAAAGACAACATTTACCATTAATATGGAAATCAACAATGTGATAAATGCCAATCCAACTCGTAGATGTAATGAGTAAATTAAATAATAAGTCTTTTCATAAAAGATTTGTTCACACTAATATGAAGGAATAAAAACTGTGTGACTTCTTTAAACTTAAATCAGCAGGTAATCTTTTTTAAATAAAAAAAAAACAAGAATTAACAGATAGCTGTTTATTAAGATAAAATTTATTTATGTTTAAGAATAGTCTCTAAGTTTTTTGATTAAATTTAATTTGAGAGTAAAGCAAAAAAAAATTAATAATTAATTTTTTCTTTTCTTCATGGAAAAATTTGAAATATTTATTATTTAAAAAAAAAAAAAATTATAAGCACGATTTTTTCTTTAAATATTTTTTACATATTTTTTTTTAAGTCTTAAAAATCGAAAAATCATTTCAGAACCATTTTAATCATGTATTTTTTTTATCTTGACCGTAGAAATCCACCAGAAATTTTTTATCTTGACTGTAGAAATCCCCAGAAATTTTTTTATCTTGACTGTAGAAATCCCCCAGAAATTTTTTAATCTTGACCATAGAAATCCATCAAAACTTTTTTTATCTTGACCATAGATATCCATCAAAACTTTTTATCTTGACCGTAGAAATCCAACGGAAATTTTTCAAACTTCAGAATATTCAACTGAATCGTTTTTCCAACCCTCAGGAATTCACAGAAAAACTCCCAACAGCAAGCTCTTCGGTTAAAATCTGGGTTAAAATCTTCCTTGCAGGAAGAGACTTATTCAAAAAACTGTACTTGACAGCTTGTTTGTTTTAGGCAGACTGCACTCTACAGCTCATTTGTTTTAGGTGGACTGCACTCGACAGCTCATTTGTTTTAGGTGGACTGCATTCGACAGCTTGTTTGTTTTAGGTGGACTGCACTTGACAGCTCGTTTGTTTTAGGTGGACTGCACTCGACAGCTCGTTTGTTTTAGGCGGACTGCACTCGACAGCTCATTTGTTTTAGGTGGACTGCACTCGACAGCTCATTTGTTTTAGGTGGACTGCACTCGACAGCTTGTTTGTTTTAGGCGGACTGCACTCGACAGCTCATTTGTTTTAGGTGGACTGCACTCGACAGCTTATTTGTCTTAGGTGGACTGCACATGACAGCTTAATTGTCTTAGGCGGACTGCACTCGACAGCTCATTTGTTTTAGGTGGACTGCACTCGACAGCTTATTTGTCTTAGGTGGACTGCACATGACAGCTTAATTGTCTTAGGTGGACTGCACTCGACAGCTCGTTTGTTTTAAACGGACTGCACTCGACAGCTCATTTGTTTTAGGTGGACTGTACTTGACAGCTCGTTTGTTTTAGGTGGACTGCACTCGACAGCTCATTTGATTACTATGCTTATAATAAATTGTTATCCACACATTAGAATAAAATTATTTAACGTAAACACAATACAAACACAAAAGCTTAACATTCACGATGCTTGAGTGTGTTAAGTTGAGTTTAGCATACGTAATTTATTATAACAAATAGAGAATAAACAAACAAATAGTTTTTATAAAATGAAAATTGCTAGGCATAAAGTCCAAACATTTACACACAACCATAAAAAGAAGTTTTTACCAAATATATGTCTTTTCATTAATTTATTCGCTCAGATTTTTTCAGGCAGAGTCAGAATGAAATTCCCTAAAACCAGTCAAAAACATAAATAATATCACCTATATAAAGTCTTGCTGCACAAGAATATTTGACTCTTATTTGAAAGTAGTTTCAGAAAAAGAGTTCTGCCTGACAAAAATGTTTTGATGATGTCAGCATTATTTCTATAAACGAGTAAACTAAATTTATATACTCACTAAAAAAGCATAAATAATATATCAGAATATTTTTCATTTGTTGTTTATTCTATCTTGGTGAATTTAGCGAAATTACATATTGTTACTGTACCTTACTGTTATGTCGCCCATATTTTTAACATTTTTGAAATATAACCCGATTAGTACTCTATATTTTTCCAGGATTTTCACATGATTAACTATGCTCATGATCCCTATCTATACGACCTTTAACACAAACTTATTAGAGAGGTTTTAAAATGAACTTGATTTTTTCAAGTCTTTTTTCAGCTATTTTGTTTTTTCTGAACAGCTTTTTTTATTCATGAAATTTCTTGGATTGCGGGCATTCCTCGATAACAACTTTAAATTGGCAGCTGTTGAAACTTTATCACTTGTAAGGAATCTTAATTAAATATTAAAATTATAAACAATGAAACTCTAAAAACTCTAAGTGGTATTAATTAATTGATTGATTGAGAATTAATTACAAAAAACTTAAAAAAACATTCCATCTGAAAAAAAATACAAATTGATCATTAGCAATGCTTAAACAAAACATGAAAAAATATAATATAAGCTTGTGCATTAATTCTAATTTTTAATATTTACATAACTTTGTAGCTGTTTGCATTAATTCTTACCATTATCATGTTTTCAAGTAAAATATTTCTTTAAAAAATAAAACATTCCTTTGTTTCCCTTAGCAAAACATCTTAGTCAAGTTCAGATAACTGACTTCTATCTTTTCATACAGCAGATGGCTTCTGAAATTTAATCCCTTAAGATATTGCATAAAAGAAATCCAAGGCATAAACTTTGAAAAGCAATTCTATCAAATAAAAATGTAAAAAGCTCTAATTTAGTCAATGTATTCTTTTAAACCAAAAATTTATGATAAGCTTTTATCATTTTTTAATTCAAAAAATTTTCGTTCTTCATTATAAATCAAAAAACACAAAAAAAAAAGAATTCCATAGAAATATTTTGATTTTTAGTTGAATTTTTAATAACTATTAAAAAATTATACTATTAAATTTTTATTTTTCAATTGTTACGCTTACACCTGTCCTTACAAAGAGGATCAAGGTTATCAAAATTAAAGACTTTGAAATTGGATAGGGATGCTAATATAAAGTAAAAGCTTTTTTATACACACTTGAATTTGTGAGCTGACCCATCTGCACTGCTAGCATTCGTACTTGCCTCACTTAATGAAGCTGCTGCATCAGAAACCATTGAAACAACAGAAGATTTTTTTAGTAACTTTCTTGTGAAACTTTTTGACGATTCAGGCTTGAAATGAGCAGCAAGAGCAAGGACAAGACGCCTGATTGCTTTCTCATTGCCTTCGATAAGTTCTGTAAAAAAAAAAAGCATTTAGTTATTCAATCATATCTTTATCTTGAAGGAGATGAAACTTCAAAAATCTTTGCTGCACATAACAAACCTCTTTTTAACATTTTCAATATGAAAGACTTTTCAATAAAGAGTATCTCATCAAAAATTCTCATTGTCATTAAAAACCCGATTAAGTTTATAAAGGCAAAAAAAACCATGAGAGGCCTTGAAATAAATCCCTAAATAATGCATAGACAAATTAAACAGCTCTAGGCACAAATATATAATTAAATCATTGAACAATTA
Organism: Euphysa ruthae; assembly: GCA_035046665.1. NCBI lineage: Eukaryota > Metazoa > Cnidaria > Hydrozoa > Anthoathecata > Corymorphidae > Euphysa > Euphysa ruthae. The sequence goes on from JAUZNK010002200.1 coordinate 11,826, forward strand.
CCTTTGACTGATGTACGGTGAACTCGTATATTATTTTGTGATGTGAACTCTAAAACAGCACATATATTTTTACGCATATCTGATAATGTATTACCACTGTTGATGATTTGAGTCTTGCCACCTGAAGAAATAAAAATTAAAACCAACATGTCCAAAATATTGTATTTATTTCACAACAGTTTAATTTTATCACAAAATAAAAGCAACTTTATTTAGTTAAAGTAGGATATGGTAAAGTTAAATTTAACCTCTTAAATCCCCCACGTTAGACAAAATTTCATAAAAATCATGATATATTTGCAGTAACAGCGAACATTAAATACACTGAATTAGTACTGAAATACAGTTTAGTTAATAATGTAACGCACCTGATATAGTCCAAAAAACTCAAACAGAAAGAAGCTCAAATAAGATCTTGCTTATATAACAAAATGTGAGTATACTCATCATCAGAAATTTCTTAAGAAGAAAAACTTTTAAATTGAGCAAAATCTATTATCTTAACCCTTAGCGTCCCAGCTAATTTTCTAAGAAACGGTTATCATATCCAAGCCATTTTTTTGGAAAAATAAAAGAAATAAATTTTTGTAAAATTAGTTTTTTTTTTTTGTTTTAAACCATTAAGTAGGGTATATAAACATTCTGGAGGATAAATTTTATGCACTTAGAACCTCGTGAAGGTGTTTTTTTTCACTGTAAAATAACTAAGATCAAAATAATTAAAATAACTAATCATTCTTTTTATTCATGTGTTTCCCAATATAATCCTTGTATGCATAGTACAACATAAAACAAGGCCGACACATGAAATTTGACATTGCTCACATTCATATGATCTTTCACGTCCAAATCTTTTTTTTTTTTGTTGGTATCACATGACAGTAAGATTTTATGTTTGGCAGGTACGCAAATTTTACACAATCGACTGATTCTATTTTTTTGACCCTCTATTTGAATCTTTCACATGCAATTCCCAAAAAAGATTTAAAAGAATTATAAGCATCATTTAACAAAGCACCAGACTATGAGCACATTCTGGGATTTCAAACGTGGTTATAGCCATAGAAATCTCCTGGAGAAAAATAATAATTAACAGCATGTATTGATGAATGCTAGATTATATATAATATAGATTATTATAATGCTAGATTTACCAAAGTAATAACCAAACTGGAGATCTAAATATTATGATTTATAATAATAAGGTATTAATTAATGTCTGGCAAATAAACAGTTTAAATCTTAGATTGAAATAGTTGTATAAGTCAATACAGCAAAAATTCAATCTTACTTAAAATCTCTATAAGTTGCAGAAAAATAATTCCATCCTTCATATCATTTGAAAGATCGGAAACAAGCTGACTGTCATGTCTTTTCTCCAGCTGTGTATTAATCCAGTTGATATAACTTACTCTCTGACCCGACATCTAAAGAGCATTTTATTAGATTTATATGCATGGACGGATGAATACTGGTGTATAGAAATGTATCTCTTGGCTAGAAAACATTTATGCTTTTATAAGAGTGAAAATAATTTAATACATAAAATAAACATAATAGGGATGTGACTCAAAAAAAATAAAAGTATTATTTGAGAAGAACATTCAGGTTAAATCCCTCTCCCTCTGTTATTCTTTATTTTGTCCTGAGAGTAAAGAATTTTAAATAACTGCTTTGCCAGTCCATTATGATATAAACCAAATCGTCATTATATAAACCAAATCCCCTCTTCTATCATGAATCAATGTATTGTTAACAAACTTGATAAAAAAACACATACTATATTAAACATAGAAAATATTTTTGAAAACATTGGTTTTTTGTAATGATCCTGAAACTCAATAGCTTAAAACTCATCATTTATGATATATTTTTAGCTAATAAAACTAATTCAATGTACACTGAGTTACGAAACAAGGAAGTGCTTTGTAATATAGATTGTTATCTCTTTTAACTATGGCAACTTAAACTGATGTCTACAGTTTTTCTTATTGTTTTTAAATACATAAAAGTTTACAGTGAAAGCAGGATCTTTAGAAAAAGTTGAAATAATTTACTTTTCTTCTAACTTTCTTGGGTTGATTCAAGCACTTCTCTAGCACTTTAATTCCTTCACATTTAATCTCTGATAAAATTTTTTTTTAATAAACTTTTAATACAATCCAACCACCAAGAAACACTGCAAATATGAAAAACATGTCTAAAATCCTCAAAATCTGTGAAAACAAGAAACACTCATTGGTTTAACCGAAGAAAAAAAACTTTTTAGACAGCTAACCATTTACGTGCCATCTCTTGACCAACAAGGATATAAATATTTTTATCCAATGGACATCAGCTCCTCAAATATCATAAAAAATAATAAGTCTGCTCAGGGATTCAGATGTTCTAAAATAACAAATTGGCAATAAGCTAGAAAAAATGGCCAGGTAAAAACACTTTCCATCCCACTCAATAGAGTACTGATGATATTAGTCAATTTAGTCTGTACATTTCAATTTTTCTTTACTTTTTTTTTGGAAACTTTTGACAAAACTTGAAAAATAAAATTGCAACCTTTATATGTTTAAGTTGTTGGGCTAAAACTGGAAATATACAAAATGAATAGGTTGATTAAAAAAACATTTGAGATCCAGGGTAAACAAAAATTTATTAGTTGCTTCAAAAAAGTATTGCATTCTATTAGATAAAAAAAGAAAATTAATATATAAAAAATCACGAGAGCAAAGCACTAAAAAAATACATAAATTATTAGTAACATTGAGAAAAGATATACCTTGATTTTAATTTTCTTTGTGTGAAACTTAAACATTTCTTTACAAACAGTTTCTTTTCGAAAAAACATTTTTTCAAGTTTTATTTACACTTAGCACAAGTGTGTGAGAAAACAGATAATGTATTTTGTAGATACAAAACACTATAGATATAATTCTTCACCACAAAATTATCTAAAAGTTTATATGATGCCATATAGGAAGTCAGTATAGGAATTAACATTAGAACTATTTATAGGCATATAATAATAATAATATTAATAAAATTACTTAAGCAATTATTATTTTTGTTATTATTGTATTGGCCTGATTATTTTTTAATCTAGGAGCACTCTTTCTGTAGTAATAAATAAATTGCTACTATATATACATATACTATCATATACATAATTATATTAGCATAGGTTGGAGGGACTTAGTATATTTATAGTGCTACAAGACTATATATACAAAGTATAAATCAAAATAATGTGCTACCAGATTCCATAAATATACATATCAATATAAAATACTATATATTCTTAATTACTATATATACTTAAAAATTCACAATAAAATTGAATGTAATTTCAGCTTGGTAAAAGTAATCGTTTATAGGAATTTTTCGACTAGGGGACATTTTTGTTTATTAACATACTTACATTTTACCTTCATAGATTTTACTTGATAGATATTTTTTGGTTGATATTTTTTTTTTTTTTTTTTTAGATTAAATATTTTGTGGTACTTTTTATTTTTGGTTAAATATTCAAGAAAATTTTTTGCAACTTTCTTTTTTTGTTTCTTACTGCATTTTTTCACACTTGTTTTTCCCATAAGTGGTTTCTTTTGTTTTTATTTATGTTGGTAAGTAAATTTTGAAATAGATGAGGAATTTGATTAACTCACAAAACTTTAGTAAGTTCACCACTTACATTTCACAGACGTTTCTTTTATAAAACTTTTTCTTATTTCAATATTACTGCATTTATTAGTCCAAATAGTCCTATCTAAACTTTCTAGGTCATCAAACCATTGCAGCCTTCTACACTATATAAGCTCCTTTAAATTAAACTTCTATCCTTTTTTTTCAAAAAACTAATAAACACAGGGTCTCTCTAAATTAAGGTGTCCAGCAGTATGAATTTATGTGACTTCCTTTTCTGCACATTTCCTTTGATTAAGTAACTCATATCATTCCTCAGCCAACTTGACAGGCTCAGAGATATGCCAACGCCAATGAAATACCTCAAAAAGAATTTCTTGAGAAGTTTTTCTCTGGGTAACACTTACATTTTTGATGGATAGAAAATACTTGCACAACGGTGCACTGCAGATCCCAATCGACTCCTTTCAATTGCTTTTGGCAACATCATGATGGCAAACAACTGGGCACAATGCCTTTATCTGAGAAGCATGATATGACTTCAACGGATCCCTGTATCTTGCTGCCAGCATCAACAGCAAAGCTATTATTACTCTTGTCAACAGGCAACAATTTTGAATTGTCAGATGGAACAATTTCCTTCAGCTGTAGAGCAGATTTGCAGGACACAATGACTTGAGGTTGCCCAATGATTTCAAGAAAACGAGCAATGTTGGTTTTTAGCACAAAGAATAGAAACAAAATCATCTGCTTCTCAGTCTGAAATTGCTTCCATCCAGAAAGGCTCTACAATACCAGCAATATAATAGAAGAAATGCTGCAACAAGCAGAGGATCTTCCAATGCAGTCTTGACACCTTCGGTAACTTTTCGAATTTGAAAGCTTTGATTTTGGCAACTTCACTTCTTGATTGTTGACATCAGCCAAAACCTCTATCATGCAATCAGATACAATCTTGTTTTCACCCGATCTAGACTATCCAACGTATTCTCGAACACAGTCACTCAACAAGTACACAAACTGACAAAAAGTAATTTTGCCACCAATTTTACTGTCGTCCCAAATCTGTTTGGGGAAAGTTCTAAGTTGAACTAACAAATTATGTTCCTGGTCACATAGAAATTGTGCAACAACCTGAACAAGTCTTGTATTGTTCTCATCTTGGTTTTGTTTGCATCAAATGTCCAATTTCCAACGTTTCTATATACAATGACAATGGAAAATTACCAATACAATTGCTATTGATAGACAATATGGCTTTTGTAAACTGTCTCAAAGCTGGCAAGTGGCTTCATATCGACATATCATGTTCAGTATGTTTAAATACAGGCAAAAATGTAGCACTGACTTTGAAAAAGTGGAAAACGAAGATCAAGGCAATCAAGAACAATAATAGAGCTAATATAATAGAAAGGTAAACACATTAAAATAAAAAGGCAAACACATTAAAACAAAGCTTGATCACTTCTATGTTAATGAATTAGCCAGCAATTAGTCTTCATGAGAAATGCATGTTACCTTATCTGATAAGGATAAGGCAACATGGAGCACATCACAATAAGTTATCGTGATGTGCTCCATGCCATGGCATGGGCCCATGCCCACATGGGCTAGAAGTGCGAAAGAGTATCTACTCTTGATGGCAAGTTTTGCAACACAGCTTGGTGTATGAGCATGGAATCCTCTCCTTGAAATCAACTAAAGTACTAGGAAATTTTTCTCTATGCTATGTTCATATTTTACACAACAGGATAGATACGCACAATGGCCTTGTGCACAACTTGTTACCTTGAACCAAAGCAATAACTTCTACTACTATAATGATAGTAGCAACAAACCTGAACATAATAAGCAAAACTCTAAGGCTAAGATGTTAACTACTACAAATAATTCTAAAATTAATAAGACAAACATCAAAATTACTCAATAAAGTTAAATCAAATATTTACAGTGTTGGGCAAAACCTGAAATAGGTTTTAGATCCTGTGACGCTTTCATACTCTTCCCTTCTTGTCGGAATGTTGTGGAGAATCATATATGCACCTTTTCAGAAGTTTCTTCAAAGCCCAGTCAAAATTTTCAGTACCAACGTCATCGTCAGTATCATTCCAAAATCCTGTAGTTTACGGTCCGATTAAAATTTTTTTTTTTTTTTTTTTTTTTTTAATATTTTACGGTCTGATTCATCAAGTTATTCATTATATCCAATAAAAATAAAAAATTTCGAATAACTATTATTTTTTATTCTTATTATATAATAATAGATATTTGAATAACCAATGCGCTAACAAAAATAGTTAAAATTGCAGTCCATCAGGTTGGATTCTTGCTTTTGGCATAATTAATACACGTTTTCGCTATTCCTCTGTTTTATTCTGTAAAGTATAAAAGAAATTTCATATAAATAAAATTTATTTCAACGACGTTAAACAAAAGAATGACCAGCACTCCATTTCGAACATTCCAAAGCATCCCTTAATTCCTTTAAATAAAAACGGGTGTTATAAACAGTAAACTAAATCGAAACGTAGCATAAGTCCTTCATTTTTAATTAAAACCTTCATTTAAAAAAAAAAACATTCTTCACTTCACTACATTTTTCATTTCATAAGGTGTACCATAAAATCTTTTTTTTTTTTCTTTCTTTAACATATTCTTTCAATAGATATCATAACCACACCAAGGGTTTAATATCTTCATAATTTCTATACTTATATAAATGAATTATTATTCACGAACCCCTGAAAATGTCGTAGAAAACGGAAAAGGTAAATTAAAATTAATTTTGTTTAAAAAATATTTTTGAATCGGACCGTAAACTCCAGGATACCCACAAAATGTATCACCTAAATGGTAATTGAGGGAAATGAAGCACCCACTTATTACACATTTTAAAAGTCAAATGAATTATGCTTTGGGAGAATTATTCACTGTTTATCAAATGTTCACTGATTATCACCACTGTCTTTAGTAATAGATGAGGCTTCTTGTTGGTCATGGCACAGTGGTAGTTGACTACGGAGCGAAAAGTTTCGATTTCAACTCCCGCCTCTAACGGAAATTTATTTCCATGCTATTTCTGAGCAAAACTCATTGCGTTAACGCATTACATTGGTTAAGCGAATTTCGTTCTAAGTACTCCAAGATCCGCCACATGGGCCCATCTGGAAATTTGTGCTCGGGAATTTGTTGATTATCCACGTTAAATATAACAACTATCACTATTATTCTGCAGATTTAGAACCTTCATGCCCATGGAAACTTACACAGCTATGGTTAGCACTGGCATAGAACAGAGCAGTCTTTAAAATTTACTACCATTGACAAGATGATACTGGATACAATTAGAACCAAAGTACTACAAATACTTTTTCATATTCAGATAATCAACTCAAAGCGTTAGAGCGAGTCCTCAACGAAATGCTTCGATTTTTTTATGATGAAACCATAATGTATAAATGTAAAGTCTTTTTGTAAATTTTATTTTAAATGTGTTTAATTTGTGATCTTTGAATATTTATGAAACTAAAGATACTGTTACTGTTTCTAAAATTTCAAAACAACCACACAAAAAAATTAAATATCTTTCTATAAACATCAGTGACACTTCTGAAAACTCCAAATTCATATCTGCTTGGTTATGCTCATTGTAATTCGCTTACATAGCTTTTTCTGTTGAAGAATTAAACTTTAAACATATTTTTTTGGATTTTATACCTTAAAAAATGTATCTTTTCTAGAACAAGTTTCCAAAGCAAATAACGTATTTCAATATGGTGGATTTTTGACGTGGGGCACATAACTTTGAATGGTCATAACTCGAGAACCGCTTGAATTTGGAAGCTGAAACCTTAGGATATTTCATTAATGTATATTCTTAAAAGTACTATTTCAAAATTTAAAAATTGGAATATGAAAATATATGGAACTATATATGGAATTCTCAACATATAAACAAAGATGAGATTGAAGCTTAGTTTCATTTCTTTCTTGAAAAAGAGTGATTGGAAGAACACCAGCAGCGTACAAAATATCTGCACACGGTGGGTAGACCATAAAAGTTGGTCTTAAAATCCATTTCTTACCAAAAGAAACTTATTGTAACTTGTAAAAGTCGGAAATTAGTACCACAAATAGTAAATGAAGGAATAGCAGGAGATTTATTATTTCATAGCTTATCATTTACTTTAAAAAATTTTCAAGTGTTCAAGTTTGACTCAGAATCTTCCCTAAATTCTACTCTGCTGAAAAAAATAGAAAAAGTTTGAAACTGAAAGCTAACTTGATGACATCACTGAAAACTAACTGAGCATAAAACTATTATTGTGACTCTTTCTTTATTAGGCCAACTATTTAAAATATACTAAAACAGAAATAAATTGTCTGGAAGATAAGATATTTATCTTTTAGACTATTGTCAATATTAAATGAGATAAAGATTAAATTTTATTTTAAGCCAACCTTTCCTAAGCCATTTCCAATGATACAGTAATTTTATTTTTGAAAAACTGCTAAACTTTACATCATAGACTACCCAATATTGCGGTTATTTTGGTTTTGCGCCACCAACCTTTCTCATTCTACGAAAGTAAAGAGAGAAGTAAAAAATTTGGTCCAAAAAAATGGCCAACGATTGACTTTAGTTTAGTCACATCATCACTCCTAATTCAATAATTTATTGTTAAAACTGTGAAATCCAAACAAAATTGCTTAATAAATCGTCAACATTAATACAAAAAAAATTATTGGGTTGTATGAAGCAACAAAATATTTAAAAAACTACCTATATAGCATGATATAATAGAATTTCCAACAACTAGGCATGTTTTTGTCTTTTTCTCTGCACATTTGTATTTGTCCTATTTCGAACAGTGTCACTAGCTTTAGTCGCCATTTCTCCTTCCAAGAAAAAATTCTTTCAAGATTTTTCTACATGCATCAACAGACTAAAATGTTATTTATTTATAGTATTACGTTCTTAAGAAAACATGACAATGCTGTATTTTAGAGCCGGATTGAAAATAGCTATGTCTGATATAAATAATATCAAATTTTTATAAACATTCTAGATTTTGAGTTGACTGGATAATTTTTTACCATATAACTAGCTAATGTTTCTTTACTATCTTATAATGTTTTTATAAATTAGTTACGTTTAGTTCTTTTATTATGATTTTAATATGATCTATCAAACTTATATAACCAATCAATATATTTGGTGGGTTCCTGCTGGTAAAATCCATAGTAGGATAAACGGTAGATAAAATTCCAGGACATTTTCATATTAATCATGGAAATTCCAGGACATTCTAGGACGTTCCAGGAAAAAAGCTAAATTCCAGGACATTGCAGGACTGTGGGCGCCATGTTCATTCATTTTTCCAAACCAAGCCACTTTTTTATGGTCTTGATGATGTGTAATGTCAAATTTTTGCTTGATGTCTTCTTTCATCAGAAGATCTGCTGTAACACATACTCTAAAAACTAAGAAACCTGCAGTTTATCTTGTCTAGACACCTTATCAGCACTAACACTCATTTGCATTCGTATTTTCCAGAACACTATATTTTTTCAAATCTATTTTCAATCAAGCTATTTTCAATACAACGCCATTGCCGAAAACGTTGCTGCTCTTTTTTTATATTATGATTGTTATTATATTAATAACTTCAATACATTGTGAATTTTATTTATTTTAACGGCTGAAATAGGCTAAATGTTTTTATGTTTTCTCGCCAGTGCTCTGCAAAAAACTGATAGAAAAAGAAAAAGTTGCACATTTCTTTCGTTTTTCTATTTACATCAACTAAAGGTCATTTTCCGTTCAATGAAAATTTACGAGTAATATCGAATAGTTTTTTTGGGATTTACGAATGTGATTTATTGTCTGTCCACCTTCAAGATTTAACAAATGTCGCTGAACTGACGAAAAGCAAGAAATTATCGTTTGAATAAGTGACAAAACCTCAACGATGATTTTTTGAGCGCGTGAATCAATTCAATCCTGTTAGGAGAAACTAGGAAAGCAACCGGATAAAAACCGGAATTTATTTCACATGGCGACTGTTACTTAACGTATGTCATCAGAACCTATTATGCTCTTTACCTGATAATTATTTTCACAATAATATAACATTCTCTATGAGCTTTAGAAATGATGCTCCGTCTTTGTATATTTCTTTATCTCATCATCGATTACTTATATTAAGAGGTTATTTTAGGTAACCTCGGCTTAATATTTTAAGGGAACTTTATGCTGCAAATTTTACCCCAAAATAGAAAATAAAGTAAAAAAAAAAAAAAAAAAAAAAAAAAACAGAGAGCAAATGGAGTTTGTTTATTAGTACATCACTGAAAAAAGTGATTGAAAGAAGAATAGTCATACTTAAATAAAATAATGTCAGCAGTAATTTTCTTGAACAAATTCTTTCCTGTGATATAAACTGCGTTTTTAATTCTGCGATGCCTTCAAAATTATAAAACGCATTGTGTATAATGTGTGCCTCATACAAGCACTACCAAAATGCGAATTGCTTAATACTAAAGCCACAATAAAAGAGAATTTTTCTACCTTGTGATTTTTGTTTCCCACGACACTCCTGCCACCAAAAACATCTTCAAGCTTTTGATTATTCTTCTCTGCAACTTCTCTTTCATAATTCGATAATAAAGTTTTTACTCCTTCTTTTTTATAATTCTTGCGACGGAGTGGTAAGCTGAACGTCCTCTTAAAAGAGCTATCTTCACTCATAGTTTCTTCATCAAGCGTCGTATTCAAAGGTTTTTTATTCTTTTGATTAATTTTTCTATTCTTAAGTAAAAACATAATACATAAAATGTATATTTGTCTATTTTGTTGTTTGTAATACCTTAACAGCAATATAAAAGTTACATATGGTTGTTTATTCGATATTTAAATACCATAAAATTTTTGTGATATAACAGAGCAAATCGATTATACGCGTCATAAGCACACTAACAATAGCATTGTATGGGGATTTAAGAATATTAAATAGGAATGACTAAGTGGAAGTAATATATATTATATATATATATATATATATATTTTTTTTTGACTTAATTAATTAAAAGTAAGGTTTAAATTTTTACTTTGTTAATTAATCATAAATTCTAAACAAAAAAGTCTGCTTTATTTTTTTATTCTCATCATTGCATAACAATAAAAGTAAATTTTTACAACGTGAAGAACTTAATGGGTTTTACAAATGATGCAAGGAATGTGTTTGTGTTTTAGTCTAATACCGCTGATAAAAAAAAAGTTTTAAAACTAAATTAACCGTTTTTATGCTATGGACTGAGGAGGAAAACGAACTTTTTGCTAAAACGTTAGCTTCAGATGAAAATTCATTCGCATCTTTGCTCGAGGGTTTAGCATTAAAGAATCCATCGAATAACAAGGTTTTTTTTGCACATAAAAGAAATTCTGAATTCAAGAACAAATAATTTAAAAATGCAAACAAGAAAGAAAAAAAGCTTCAGAGATGGAAAAAATGAAGTTTTTGCATACGAACGGGTCTATAAATCACTAGCGAAGTTAAGAAGAACATATACTAATTTAAAAAGCGAGTGGAGGAAAATCGCGGATCGAGCCAAATCCGGGAGTGGTTTATCACCGTTAACCGAGCCAAAATATTATAGATACTTGAACGAAATATTTAAGGAGACGAATGAAGAGCTTAATTTAAGGGGTGAATCAGCGGATCTATCATTATCACGATAACGGCGATTCAAATGACGAGAACGTTAAAAATTTGAATATAAATCAAGATAATGTACAACCAAATATACAACCAAAATTAACTGTAGCTCCGCATAAAAAGGCAAAACCGATTCGCTCTCAACTTACAGCATCTCAAATGAAGAGACATAGGTTAACTATGGAGTCAGATTTGAAAAACGACGAATTGTTTCTAAAATACATGCAATATGAGGCTGAAAGGAATCGAGAACAGAATATCATATATTATTTTCTATGGCTTTTTCTAAGTCTAACAGTTCTAAAAATTACCAAGAGAGATATCCGCATCAAATGCAACCAAGAAAAAATGTGCATAATTTCTTGCCTACTCAAGACATACAACCATCAAATTTTGCTTCTATTCCACCTTCAAACACCTACACATTATTTGAGTAATTATGCTGGCTTGTCAAATGCGATTAATAATCGGAAGAGTCCTGATCGCAGTTTTGTTCGCAGTAGCCAAGAAAACATTGATGAATCTTTCATGCACGGAAACTTCACACGATGGTTACATAGCTAAACGATTACTATACATTCTATTCTGTTGGAAAAAGTACATTATATATTCCTATGTTTTGTTTTATATAAAATGCAGCATAAAATTGTTAAAATAGACATTTTTTTATGAATTTTTTTTTACCCCAGTGCTTACAAATTCATCAGCCAACTTGAAATCTAAACACGGCAAAGATCAGAAGAACCCTTATCTTCTTTACGAACTGTAGGATCTAACTGCTCTACTTCTAAACACCATCTTGGCTGTTATGGACCATTTCTTAAGATGCATAAGTTATGTCGCATGATACATACCATGATTATATTTCTTAAGTTGAACATTTTGCATTCTAATTTTTTATATAATATTTGAATTGTCCTTTTACCACAGCATTTTTAGTAACTAATTTTTAGTAACTCGAATACTACATAATTTTTTATTATACCATCAAAGTGTTTTTTACGGTCTTTAGTGCCTTCGTTTTATCTCCTTTTAACAACAATGGAAGTCTATAAAATGCACTATCACCAACCGTAACAAAAGTTACTTCACCAAATCCATCCAACTGCATCATACAATTTGGTGTAACACCGCAAATTAATTATTTCCTGATAGAGCCATGCACTTTTTAACATTCTTTCATTGTGAGTATTTCCTGCTGCATCAACAGCAGAGTATAGAAATCGCTTATTAAATCATACAAGTCCCAAATTTGACATACTGTACCTCTCTTTGAAAATTACTTAAATATTATATTTACGTATACATAGAAACCGTCCCACATGACGACGCAAGAGAATTCATAGTTTTCTATGAAGCCAATTAATTCACATCACTCAATTCGTCTTCCGAGTTTCGCATTTTAACCTAATCAGCGTACATTGGCGCATGTAATATTCGGCAAATTTCATAAAATGTTTCTCCAGCTAAAGAAATACGCTAAATAGATCTCCAATGGTAGAATATATATATATATATAAATCAGCAATTATTTGGTTGATGAGAATGAGCTAAAGATTGTATAAGTGACAGTGGAATTTCATCGCTACCTTTTATTAAATTAATGATGATGTCATATATTTGTTTTTGTTCGACATGGGTAAAGTCAAAGCTATTATTTAGGGAAAAAATTTTTAGGATTACATTAATACTCGGAGATATTCAAAATGTGAATACGGTGACGTCAAAGGATGATATGTAATATGAGGAACCCATGGATCAATATTCAAAGCTGTCGTAGTTTTAGTAAAATAATTGTTAAATATCTCAGCTACGCTTTTCTTGTCAGAAATTAGATTACCCTTTTCAAAGATTAGAACTCTTTTTCTACTACTGAGAGGTAAAAAAAAAAAATTAAGCCCAATGCGTTTGGGTTTTAATTTGCCCTTCATTTGCTGAAAAAAATTTGAAAAATCTTGTGTTTATTAATAGTTACAATGTTATAACTGAATCTTTGAGATGTCACTTGTCCTTATTTACAATGGCAAACCGGTCGCTTTTACCTCCTTTTAGACCGTAATAAGAGTATCAATTTTCAGCCTAATCGAAGGAATATATCTTCTATGCATCCCTATTTATTGAATATATCTTATTTGCTTCCTGTGAATTAAAAGCCGTCATTTCTTGGAAACTTGCTTTTCATGTTGCTTGTTGGTGTTTTTTTATCAGTTTCTGTTTTTTATCTTTGATTACCACATGGTATTCTTATGAAAGAAGAACACTCCGAAAAGAAAAAGTCTCCAAGCAAAACTACCCTAGAAAGAGTAAAAAAAAATTCACTGGAAATATTCACACATGCTGCGGCAACAACATACAACAAAATCAAAACATTGTTCAACTACAAATCCTAAATACAACTCTGCCTCCCTGTTCTGAAAATGCCAGAAAGTTTACACCTGTCATTAAAAAAGCTGAAACTGTAATTAACGCAGATACAGACTACTTGAATGATCTTATCGACTGCCTTGCTTGTACTGAATATAATAGTTTCTGTCACTATCGTTGAAAATTTATCCGTGCGGATGGGTTTTGCGCATCAAATGGAAGTAGGTTGCAGTATAGGTGAATGGAAGAAAAAAATTTTCACATCTAATGAGTGTAGCAGAGTTGAAAACAAGAAAGTGTAAAACAGGCACTGCTTTGCTACCAACAACCCCATGGTCATTGGCTTCCGAGAAATTGGCCGGATTACGTGCGTTGAAATTTTGCAGTCGCTTTATGAACTTGCATTTTTTATCAGACGCACCATTCAAAAACTTAAATGCAGGTATTTCAAAGGCGTATGAAACAGGTGCTAAATCAAGTATGAAGCGTGTAGCAATTGAAATGGTGGATGTTAATAACAAAAATGATCCGCTACGAAGGTGAACCATAATTTACGGGGCATGGCAGCGTCGTGGTCTTGCTTCCTTGGACCTAGTGTAAATATGAACTTAAAATACAGCATAGTACTTTCAAACACAACAATCATATCAATTTAAATCTTCTGAAGTCTGTATTTACAGCCTTGTCGAATGAACTTCTTCTGTTGAAATGTGTCCACGGTCACACGAGTGAAGCACGAATAAAAATTTAAACGCTGTTATATGGATTCGCTGTTCCAAAAACATTTTCTTCTTTCATTCTACCAATATCAATAAAACTTTTTATTTAGGAGAAATGAAATTTATGGTGGGGATGAAACAAAAGGTACCTAATTTTTAAATCATAACATCAGGTGGGTTATTTTCGTAATACATGAGGAGATTAAGGTATTAAAAATCATGTAAAGGAAGGTTTAAATTTCTATTCAACTTACACACAGTCACCATAATCGACATGTTTTTCATTTTTAAGAACTGTTTCAAGTAGAGGGTTTGCATAATTTCTATATTTTTTTGAGACTCAAATGCATTCATCAACGTTCTTAGCATAACATACTAAAAATAATCATCAGTGAAAGTCTAAATGCTGTCGTATGGACTCGCTGTCCCAAAAACATTTCTGTAGGCAGACAAACATTTGAAATGTCAATAAACTCAGCAGTATTACATTACAATGATGGCACTGAAAGTGTTAAAAATTAAGCTAATTTGTGAATAGTTTTGATAATATTATAGCTGTTACAGTTTTTATTTAAATTTTTTGTTGTTTTATCCGACTTTAATTTGTGACCTTTTCAAACATCAAAACGTCATATCTTTTTAAAGAATAATGCAATTGCTCTGAAATTTTCACAGTATCTTCAACAACTTACTTCATTTAATGAATAATCATATATTGTATCAACTTTTAAGTTCTGAAAAGCAAACAGTTTGCTGTCTCAGCTATAAGGTAATTTATTGTCGCTGTATATAGTAAAATCTATTGAGTTGAGAACTTATTTTCCCCAAATAAAAGTCTTACATATAAGCAGCCCGCCTTGAAAGTCACATATTGATTCCTGTGGTAGTTTTTAAGAAATCTTGTTTTTGAATTTCTACATTTTCAACCAAATTTTGGACCAAAACTTGAATTATCGAATTTTTTTAACGTAAGTTGGCAAAGATATCCTCGATTTGCGAATCCCGAAAGACATAAAGACACTACACTCAATTTCGAGACAAAACCTATGAAAGTATATAAAAAAGAATTGTGAATGGAGATATAATATAAAAACCTTAAAAAGAAAAATTGAACCTGTTGAAGGTGAAATCTCGTACCAATACTAAACAAGGAAAAAAAGAAAAGAAAAAAAAAAGGCTGCACTTGTGCTTGAACTTAATGTACTTGCACACAGAGAATGCGCGATTAAAAAACATCAATAATTCAACAAGCGATTGTATTGCAGTTTAAGTGATACGAGAAAACAACCGACAGCGATCCTGAAATTCATCCGTTGCTTGGGTATGTATGCTTCTTCATCAAAACTACTACAATAAATGTTGCCAAATACAGAACGAGCGTACCTATATGTGCTACTATGTCAGTTGCAGTTAATGTCCGATATCGATCCATTAAAATGGAGATGGCAAATGAAGAACAATAAACTTGCACCAAGTATGAGTGATCAAGTTTCAGCTCCAGAAACCGTACTGAAAATTATCCGCTGCAAGTACAAATTTTATTATAGAAATCCATGTGTGTTACTGCGCGTGGGGATTATCGTCGAATCAGTTGCATATTTAAATGAACGGCTTTTTAAATAAAACTCTTAATGATACGTACACACACACACACACATATATAT
>JAUZNK010002201.1:0-11603 GCA_035046665.1 Euphysa ruthae
TGTGTGTGTGTGTGTGTGTGTGTGTGTGTATACATATTTTTTGATTTGAATGACCTTCGAAAAATCATTTTTTGGCCTGAATTTGCAACTCATTCAAAATCTGGTTTCATAGATCCACGTATAAAATAATGCTTATGGTAAGAAAAGTATTTGTTTGTTTCCAGCCTCAACCAAAAGTTCACTGTGGTGGAAAACTTAAAATATAAATACTAAACTCGTTTATGTTTAAGGGGTAAATTTGTACAAATTAAGTCAGAATTTTTACTTTGAAATCTTGGATTTAATGGACCTTTGATCATATTTTGTTGAAAATATCGAGATATTTGGTACTATGCCTGTATTTCTAAGTTTCGAGTGACACGATGTTGCATCGTACATCTTTTTGCAATACATAATTTAAAACTTGCAACGTAAAATAAATTAATTTCCATAAATCATAATTGTTAACAGGAGTATTGAGTTAAAAAACCACAAAATGATTTTGTTTTACTACTTCTATATCTGCACTTGCAGTAAAGAATTAAAATGTTATAACAGAAATATCACAGTTGTTGATTATAGTTTCATGAGGATAACATACGAAAGAACAGAAGTACAGTTGGTAACTGGTTGAAGTATGCAGCATGGGAAGAAAGCCAAAAAGAGATTCAAAGGTTATTGTTATTATGTATTTTTTCATTCCTTGTTTTTTTTAGGAAGAGGTAAGGCTTTCCTTTTTCTAAAATAATAAAGTATTTCAGTGTAAATATTATATTATTATTGTATTACGTTATAATTATTATATAGTAATAAAATTTATTCCATTTAAATTTGTTTGGTTAAAAGCATAGAAGCAGACATATAGCCTTTACTTTGTGTTGTGTGTTGTTTTAGGGCCCGTTCAATATACGAAAGGTCACTTGAAATGAATCATCGGAACGTAACTCTCTGGTTGAAATATGCTGAAATGGAAATGAAGTGAGCAGTTGTTTTAATCTTGTTATTATTATTTAAATTTTTAGTTTAGTTAATCAGTCGTTCATGATCATAAAATTATCCAAAATCCCTGCCCTGAAACATGTCAAATTTGAACCAGGTACAATATTTTTGGTTTTATTCAAAATATTTCAATTTTGCGAAAATTTTATGATGTTAAACATTTTAAAATTATTCATATTCTCACTGTTTTAAGTTTCATGATGTTAAGCTTTTTCAATTTAGTCATTTTGACTCTTTAAAATTTTTATGATGTTGAACTTTTTCGAATTAGTCATACTGACTGTTTTGAATATTTTATCCTACCAACCTAGTGCCAATCTTCAAAAAAAGTAATATTTGATCCAAAATTTATATTTTGATATTTTTTCAGGATAATACGTCTGAGTTTTGTTTAAGTTTTTTTTAATATTATTTTTGGTTTAAGCTTTTTTATCATGTCTTAGTTTTTTTCCAAGTGAGATTTTCTTTAATTTTATTTGAGGAATTATTTTCCTATTCTTCCAACAATTTTTACGCTATTATGCATTATAAAATGTATTTTATTACACGTAGGTTGCTGCTCATTTTATCTACTCTTTAATATATTCTAATCCTGCTGAAATTCTAACGCGTGGTCATATTTCCTTGAAGTACTTTTATTCTTTCCTTCAGTGCCCGAGGGTGTTTTACTCACTGTTCTTGTTTAACCAACAATTACTGATCATGAATTCAGTTGATGTCCATGATTAAGTTTGCAACAGCCTTTGAGATTACTCATTTGAACTTATATGAAATAAGCATGTTTTAAAAAATATGAAAATTTCCTTGTTTAGGTCTTAAATTTAGGTTTTCAACATACAGGCATACAGCATTTCCATGATTCATTGTCCAAGATTCAGCTTCAGAGATAAAGTTTTAACCAAGGAGAGTACAGTCATTTATAATTGGCATGTGCTTGATTTAAATTTGGATTAGTTTTTATACTTAGAATAATCCTTATCTGATGTTACATCACAACAGTAGTGAAAAGGCTTTTTTATAATGTCAATTTGAACAAGGCTGAAAAGTATTTTTTTTATCATTATAGGATTAAAATTACTCAATTTTTTTCTTTAGACATCGACAAATTAATCATGCAAGGAACATTTGGGATCGGGCTGTCACTATTTTACCCAGAGTCAACCAGTTCTGGTAAATAATTTTGAATAATTAAATTTTATTTCATTTTAACTGCATTATCTTCATTTTCACTGCATTATCTGTATCAGTATCTATTGCGTTTAAATTTTTTTCATTTCATACTAAGAAATTTCAACTTGTGAAACTAGGATAAAACACAATTCTCTTGAGGGTTAACCATATTTAATCATATTAAAATCTAGAATTTATATTTAAAACTTTGATATGACATAAATTTACTATTATTTACCTCAATTTATCTTTGCTTATAATTGTTTATAAAAACTGAAATATTTATTTCATGGCTATGAAATTTTATGTTCGAGAAATAAAACTATTGCTAGATCTTATCTTCAAAAAGATAAAGAAAAACCTAGAATAATTAAAAATAGTTTGAAAGCGTTCTGTTTTTATTTAGTATTTTTACCTTTGCTTTTTTTAAGAATCAACAGCTGTATTTTAAAGGGAATTCAAATACCCAAGCCAAAACGTTAAAAAGCAACTTTGCAGATGTTTTTGTTAAAGTCAAAATGTCACGTTACGTTATTTGCATTTGGAATGTTTTCCCCTCTGAACTTTTTCTGCGTGCACTTAAATATGTTGATATAAAATCATTGACTTATGTTTGAGTTTTTAAATTATTTCTTCTGAGGTATAAATATACTTACATGGAAGAGATGCTAGGAAACATTCCCAACGCACGGCAGGTATTTGAACGCTGGATGGAATGGGAACCAGAAGAGCAAGCTTGGCTGTCATACATTAAAATGGAAATGCGTTATAAAGAGGTTGATCGTGCACGAGCTGTTTATGAGTCATTCGTTATGTGTCATCATAGTATTAAAAATTGGATTAGATTTGCAAGATTTGAAGAAGGTCAAGGGAATTTCTGTAAGTGTTCAGTGCTCTTTTAAGAATTGATAATGTAAATTCAAGGAATAAAAAGTATATTCAACATCACAAGTAATGATTTTTTTGAAGATTAAAGGCTGTTATTGTGCAGATCGTATCAAGTTTCTCCAAATTTTTTTTCAGATGCTAATGATCTTTTACGGGTTGATTTAAATTTCCCAACAAACCAACAAACTCTTTGAATTTTGTTTTGATAAACTGAAAAGATAAAATTTTTCAGATGTTTTATCTCAGTTATTTGTTGACTTGCCATCTGATTACAAAATTTACACTTTCAAAACAAATCTATAACCTTAATGGAATAATAAACGTTATGAAAAATAGATGAATATAAATATATGGAAATTAATATATATCATAAATAAATATAAATATAATGAAAGATAAGTTTTGGAAAAGCGGTGTTTATTTTTTGACCAAAGATAGATTATTAAAGTAATAAAGTATTATTGTAAAATATATTTTTTTTTTACTCTTTCAAAAATATTTCTGGTCACAAATTTTCATATACGTACTTGATAATATTTGGTCAAATATTTTCACTTAATTTTTTTTTTTCCTGCAATTCATTCATGGTAGAAAATATTATTTTAAAAGTATTATCTGCCAGGCTCTTAAATGTGATTTGTATTTACTATGTAATTTACATTTTTTTTTCGGTGAG
Organism: Euphysa ruthae; assembly: GCA_035046665.1. Lineage (NCBI taxonomy): Eukaryota > Metazoa > Cnidaria > Hydrozoa > Anthoathecata > Corymorphidae > Euphysa > Euphysa ruthae. The sequence goes on from JAUZNK010002201.1 coordinate 3,713, forward strand.
TTTTGTTTCACAGCTTTTTAACAAATTTTTTTAAGTTTTTTTTTTTATTATTGTTAAAATATTTGTTATATATATATGTTCCTAGCTCAGAATTTATTTTTTCTGAAATTTTGTATGATGCTCAAACGTATTATTTCATACAATTCGGACATCTTGAATCTGAAATTTCTCATTCATAAACAACTTATATTTCTTCTAAAAATTTTGTAACTTCTTAACTGATTTTAATTCTGGTTTGTAAAAATTGTGTATGAATCTTTCAAACTATAGATAATGTTTGTTATTTCCAAAATTTCGTTAGTCACTAGAGTTTGTAATGTCTTTTTTTATAGCAAACGCGCGTATAGTTTACGAACGTGGTATTGAGTATTACGGCGATGACAATATGCATGAGCAACTATTTATTGCATTTGCAAGATTTGAAGAAAGCCAGAGAGAGGTAAATGGTTATGATTAGAAATCTATTGGGAACTTGGGTAAATTCTAAGTGATCTTGCTCATTAATTGATATCTTGATATCTCTTTATCTTATGTCTGTTTGTCTGTGTGGCTGTTTTTTGGTGCTGGAACCAAATTGACCCAAATGTGGTCTGGTATTTGCCAAATATTGTATGCTTGCAATTTTCTCAAAAATATTTTGTTATTTTAAGTTTTTTATGTAGTTAGCTTCCTATTTAGGTGCCTAATAAATGAGGGTGATTCTGAACAAGTTTTAAATTCTTTATCACAACTTAAGAAGTTGTGCACAAATATAAAGAGTAATATGATGCTAATGTTAAAGAATTTGAGACACAAGTACTGGTAACAATGAGGTAAAAAAAATTACAAAAATAATTACCTGAAAGACTATATTTGCTGTCCATGAATACTATGTTAAAAAATTAAAAATGAAGACCCAGTATTTCTCCAGCGCTTAAAATTCGAGAAATGAATGTTATGATCAACAAATTAAAGATGAAATTAAAATCACAACACACTCAGAAAATAGAAATATCGTCAACTATGACATCTTCACAATAAAAACGACTATTTGTTAAATGGCTATACCATGCATTTAATGCCTGGTGAAAAAGCAGCTTTGTTAACAAAAGGTTGTTTGTGCATTGGTTTTGGTGATGGAGAGTTACAGGGGGTATCCAGCATGCTACAAAGCTCTTTGGTTTACTTGTGTTATTGACAGTCACGATTATTTGACTCTCAAGAGGAGAATGAGTTTAATTGAGGAGGATGAAGCAGATGAACTACACAGTTTTGAGATTGGCGAGAATCAAATTTAACAGAATAACAAGTTAATAATAAGAAGTTGAACAGAATCAAGAAGTGATTCTGTTGAATTACCCACTGATAGTATTGATCACATGGACCCAGAACAACCAGCTCAATCATTGAGCAAGTTATATATCTGGTTTCTATGTGGAAATAAAAATAAATAAATAAATCTATTAGCGAGCCAGGGTTGTTGCTGCAAAATGAATAAACTTTGGTAAGATGTCACAAATTTGAAATTACATTGCAGCACCTCTTGACATCAAAAAATATTCTCAAGTTTCAACCCTTGTAAATAAATGAGTTAATAAGTTGTTGATAAGTTGATAAAGGAGTTCATATGCTGTGAATTTCGTTTTGTAAATATAAGTAGTTTTAGCATCAAAATTCCCCCTTTTGCTAGGCATTTTTTTAAAATATGTGATTGATTGTTAGGAAAGCAAATAATTGTATTTATGACTAAATGATTTGGAAGTAATAATTTAATTTAATTTACGATTTTAAATTGTTTTGTTTATCTGTTAATTCATTTTTTTTAGTTTGAAAGAGTAAGAGTAATCTACAAATATGCACTGGATAAAATCCCTAAACAAAATTCTCAGGTAATTTGTCATCCATTCTTATTCATTCTTATTTTAACTACCATACACTAAGGTTAAAACATGTTTTTTGCGTCAAAATAGCAATTTTTAATCTAATTGTTCAACTTTATTTTGTGATCAATACCGATACCAACTCACTAGTTTCTATTAAGCATAGCCTTGCTATACTATACTATTGCAAGCCTTGCACACATGTTAACATTTTTAAAGCGGAAGGCTGAGTGTGTTTTTTCAACAAATCTGCTCATTTTAGGCATTTCAAAATAATTCAAAGGTTTTTTCTAGATTAAATTAAACATTTTTTATCTGATAATAATAATTTTTATGTAAAAACTAGGTAAAGACACCTTAGATTCTTTTTGACTTCTTGCTGTGTGTACTTTTAAGTTGTTGTTCATAAAAATGTTTGATAAAATTCTGCATTGTTTTTTTTTTTTTGGTATGCATTTTGTATCTGTGTGATTATTTTATTTCAAATTTTTGTCTCTCTGCTGTCTGTAAAAAATTGTTTTTTTTTTAAATTAGATGTAACTCATTGAACCAAGCTATCATCAGGAATACTTTGTGTATTGATTGTATTTTTTTTGAATATTGAAATGTACCAGTGGTTTCAGTAGCTGAAAATTTTTTGCAAAAAAAGGTGTAGTTTTATAGGTAGGAAGTCAAATATACTTCTTTTGAGAAAAGTTTACTTTTTGACTTGATTTTTTAACTTTAAAAATCAATTTTCACCAAAAATGTTTTCCCCTAAAATTAAGCAAGCGAGGTCAAAGTAGGTTTGGCTTTCTTCTGTGTCTTTTGCGTTCTTAACAAGAGTCTCTAAATTAAAAAATTTTTTTTTTCAACGGTAATTTCAAACTGGTGAATTTTCTGAAATAAAGAATAAAAAAATCTTTAAGTATTTCCATAATATTGGAAAATAATGAACTTCAAAATTAAAAAAAAAAAAAAAATAAATAATAATTATCTTTCAATTATCTTTCAATCTTTCAATTGAGTTTAGATACTGATCAAAATAAAAGTGTATTTATATTGGTAACGCAATTCATATGGCCATTTATTTCAGTACTTGCATTATTTGAAAAAAAAAGCAATGAACAGAATATATCATGTACCTATTATTAATTTCTAAACCAATATTTGACTATGGCACAATTACTGCAGCTTTTTTTGTCTGTTAATGCCATTTGGCTATCCGGCCATTCCTTGACCTGATTAAAAGCCTGCCATTTATATACAGGTTTGAAAAACATTTAGATCTCGGGAATATCACAATCTCAATAATTTAACATAACATTACAAGTAGTAAATCATAAACTAAGGCTTATTTCATTTCTGTGATTATTATCGAACCAAGTGTATTTTATTGTTCGGATGCCCTTCCTGTCAACAAACCACAATGGAAAATCATCTCTATTCAATCAAAAAGCTGTTCAGTGCAATTTCCCTAAAGCCCCGTACAACATATTAATATTTGATGAAAAGTGAGTGACAGATTTTTTTTTTTTGAGAAAATTCTGGTTTTTTGGTCATTTCTAATAAATTGGAAGTATTGGCCATTTTTTAAAATATCACCAAGACGCAAAACTTTTTCATTTAAGAAAGACCTAAAAATGATATTTTTGACATTATCGAAATCCTTTCAACTTTTTTAAACCAAATTTTTGACACTTTTTTTCATTTTTTTTTTTTTTTTTTTAATTTGGTGTGGAATTATCATTTTGCACAAACAAACCTATCAATGAATATTTTAATATAATAACACCATAATAGTATATCATAATAATATAGTTAAATATAATAATATAAATAAAATAATATATAATAATATCATTGAATAATTAACTTTTGGATTTCTTTTAAATTCTATTGGAGTTGTATTGTTTTTCTTTCCATCGCCTATACTTATATGTAAAATTACAGCTCATTTCACAGAAGTATGTTTTTTTACACAGTAGAGAAAAAGTGGATTTAAAACCGATGATGAATAAAGATCAATAAATTTAAAAAGTATATTATCTTGTGGGTTTTAAACAAGCTAAAATATATGTACATATCAAAGTAATGGAAAGAAACAAGCATTTAAAATATTATAAAATTTTGTTTTCAATTTGGTTGACATTGTCTATTGCTATATTAAATACAATTACTAATGAACTTTGACATTTCTTTTTGCATCTTTATATTTCCAACTGATATTTAAAGTTATGATAAGTTATGAGTTGGTTGATATTTGCTGAATATTGTGAGTGCACGGTTAACCTTACAGCTGTTTTGTTGAAAAGCTTATTTATTACAGATTTGGAAATTGAAATTTTCGGAAAAAAAAAAAAAAAAAAAAGAATTCACCGGATAATCCATAATGGCGCTTTAGCTGCAGGAATTTTTCAAAAAATTCAAATAATTTAGATTTCAAAAGCTCTTTTTTTTTTCGTCCTAATATTACCATAAATTGACTTCATGCAGAATATTCCTTAGGATATAGAGGAAAAAAAATTCCAAATTTCAATGTCTCAACATGACTAGTTCTTCGAATACTGCTAAAACAATAGCAACAGATGTTCCAGATAAATACTTTAAAAATTACAACAGAGACTGTGGCATAGAAGAACGTAAAAACAAGTTTTTACATCAATTTCTTCTTCATCTTTTTTATCAAAGGCCTCCATGATTAGAGTAAATATCACTTCCATCGTCATTTAGCACATAATCAAGAGCATCTTGCAAGGACAAATTGTGTCTACTCACCTTTTATGTAAATAAGATTTCCCAGTCCCGGACAATTCCAGGTTGCGCACGCTTTCATTTTAAAGTGATTTTCCACCCTTAAACAACTTCTATGACTGGAGAGCAATTTTATTCAATTCTCTGTAAAATGTTCTTTCAGAAAATTTCAGTATTTCCATAGATTTTGTAATCGTTCGGCTGATTTGTAAATTTCGAAGACATTCCGAAATAAAATTCCTAACAAAAAAATCGCCTTGGGATTACCTCGGCAATTGCCGGTTGCTAAGATGAGTTGCAAGGCCTGAAATAGCTTGATATATCTATCAGTAACGTTTCTATAGGGTCATTCCAACTAAGCTCATCCAGGGTAGTTCATACATGTCCTCAATTTTGCTCATTTTTGGTTTGAGCCAATAATCTATCACCTTGACCATCTGTGCAAAATTTCTAAGCCTTAGCACCAGTCGTTGTGAAATTACAGCCCTGTGAAATTTGACTCTTTTCCCTGAAATGGAGGGGGCGGCCCTATTTATTACGATCAGGCCGTTCCGTACTTGTTAACATGTTAACATGCTAACATGTTAAGTATTAATCTCGAAAGAGTTTAATCTTGGTTGATTAAAATATTGTTTTGTAGATATGTATGTGTAATATGTGAAAAAACAATATTTCAGCCATAGCAGTCAAGCAAAAATTAAGACTGAGAAATGGCTTTTAAAATCAAATTATTCTACTCATCAGGCAACACCTGCGTTTAAAATCATTGAAAATTATTAAAAATTTACCCTAAGACTTTTGGTACAAACAATCGCACATGTAAACCTCTTGATTTGAAGAAATATGTATATGGATGCGTATATGAGGAATATGAAGTGAAAAAAAATCAATCAATTACCGAAAATCAATCAATTACCGAAAATATAAAAAATGCTTACTGTTTTAATTAAATTTGTTTTTCAATCTTCGTAAGGAAAAAATATGGAAGAGCTTATTCTACATGACCACATGAAACATATCCTGCAATGTCTAAATGGTTTATTGTTGGCAAATAAAATTGGAACTCAGTACTAGTGTTTGAGGTCTAAACTGAAATTCTTCTGCTGTAAATCTGTCCTTATTGCCTAATGCCATGTCTTTCTCTGTGTATCTCTGGGCTTTGTTCCTGGAATTATAACGCCTCAACGCTTTCTTACCCAATTATCCTCCTCCATTCTCCGCAAGTAGCCCAACCACCTTAATCTCCTGGTCTGAATAACATCTTTGATGTTATGAATACCTAGCCTGCTTCTTGACTCAATTGAACTTTTTTTGTTTCTCACACTGCTGTTACACATCCACCTAACCATTTTCTTGTCATCCCTTTCTATGCTATCAAGCTTTTTGTGCTTCGCTGTCCATGTCTCACTTCCACACAGCATAGCACTTCTGTCACAAACTTCATACAGCCTACCTCTAATGTGAATCAGCAAAACTCTGCTATAGCCACTAACCATGAGTTTATTTTTTGCTGCTTTTACTCTCATTCCTTACTCTTCTAGTAATTTCTACCACTGCTAGGCAGAAAGCTAAAGAAGAGTTAAAACCAAAATTATCGCACCATAATGCTACTGAGTGGACGATGCACAGATGTTAACCCAAGACCTTGCGGTTGTCATGTAGAGTCTTATGCGTTACCAACTGAGCTATCCAGGTACACATCTTATCCATATGAATTCTTTCTCTTAGTAGCTTATTGTGCTTCTCTTCCTTTTTCAACACATCTGCAAATTGGCTCCTTTCTGCTTCTGATTTTTTATATACACTGACGACGCTAAAAGACTGCTCCTCAAGGTAGCCCAGGTACTTTCAACATTATCATTATCACACTGACCTACACAGGCCAAGTGTTGAACTCTTGGACTAATTTGTCGTGTAACTTCCCACAGGAAGTTATTTTGTCAATTTTAGGGCATTTTTGCTAATATCTACTGAAGTAAAAAAAATATTCGTCCCTCTTTTTAAAATTAAATTTTTTTACTTGAGCCTTTATCCTGACTAAGCTTTTTCACTAAAACAACCTTAATAACACCCAGATCTGTGTCCAGCTCACTTAAGTTAGCCAGAAAATATCTGGCTTACTTGTTCAACAAAACCTTGACTGCGATCCTTACCTGGTTATTTTAAGTCTGTAATCTGTTCAAAACAGCTTAAAATATTTTTTGAATTAATTCTGGTTAAGCATTGGTTAGTAATATTTTGCTTTAATAGGAACTGTTTAAAAATTACACGACATTTGAAAAGAGATTTGGTGACCGAAGTGGCATAGAAGATGTAATTGTAAGCAAAAGAAAGTTCCAATATGAAGAGGTAATCATTCTAATTCCTCTCTGTAATTTTCCACCAATTAAAGATCCTTGTCAAAATGGAAAATTGAATTTACTTCTAGAATTTATTAATTATAAAATTCTTTAATGCTCATTAAACAAGCTTGCACATTTTGAATTGTTTTTCTTTAATCCATAAGAATATGTTTGCTAAAATGATATGTTGGTTTTAAGATTACGATAAAGTTGCTGTACTACTTTGCATATGAATAATTTGTAAGCAGAACGTGTTTGGTTTTAATCTAAGAGATAATTTCACCTTAAAACAAATTGTGCTAACAATTAGCCGGAATTAAAAATTTTTGACCACTCTTTTGGATGATATCTGTCAAAACCCAGAGAAATTCACCAGAACCTGAATTATGTCTGAGTCATCTCTCAGTAATTTCATTGCCATAAAATTCCATGTGTTAATTTTTTATTGGGTATGCTTTTGTCTAATAACATATCCAATTTTTTCACAGTTAAAAAAATACTTTGGAATTAAGAGGTTTACCAGTAAAATGCTTAAGTGATGGTTAGCGTGGGTAATGTAGGGCAAGCTATTGTGATTATTTTAGATCTAAAAACTTTGAAAGTGATGTTTTAGGAATTTTCTCGAAATTTGTTCATTTTATTATTTTTGTGCAATGCTAGAAGACCACATGGGTTACCTACTGAAACTAACAACATTTTTATTTAATTTTTTCTGAAAATTTATAAATTTTGTATGTAGTTCAATGAAGGTCATCTCTTTTTACCAAAAACTCTCCAGTACTCCAGTTTTCCAGTACTGGGCATTATGTTGCCATTTTCTCACCAAGAATGTTGTCTTTGAAATTTTCTCTGGATTATTTCTTATTTTATGTTACATGAAGTTAAAAGAGCATAAGAGGTTCTATTTACCAAACCTTACATGTTGGAGTCTCTTGTTTTTTTAAGTCTAGAAAAATT
>JAUZNK010002202.1:0-11602 GCA_035046665.1 Euphysa ruthae
GGAAGTAAAGATCGTGCCATTCGGCATGAAGTTGTAAATGGAGAGAACATAAAGGAGATCAAGCAGATTCGATTTTTACTGATGTCACTGAGAGAAGCCTATGAGCACTTTAAAAATGAAAATCGAAATGTGTCAAAAGGACTCTCAAAATTTTGCTCCCTCAGACCATTTCATGCTAGATGTTTTGACCAGATACCTTCTGTGTTTGTAAATATCATGAGAACATGTTTTTAATTTTGACTGTTCTTGAAAAATATTGACATTTCATCTCACTTCAGTGTATTTGTTGACCAAGTAACATGTGACCAAACTAACAAAGATTGTATTAACCGCAAATGCAATGAATGTAAAGATTTCTTAGATTTGCTCCAACCGTCTATTGAAGTTAAAGACACCTTGACAACATATCAACAGTGGCAATCGGAAGACAAACATGCTGAGAAGGTTAAAATCACTGCATCTATCAATGACATTTTTGAGGATATGAAAAGCCAATTAAATAGGTTTTTGATCCATCGATATGTTAAACGCATCCAGCAGCTTCATTTTAATAAGTCTATTGAAGAAATTAAGGGCACATCGATTGTACTGCAGGTTGAATTTTCTGAAAATGCAACCATTGTACATCAGAATAAAATACAGTCTGCACATTGGTCCCACAAACAAGTGACATTATTTACTGGCCACATTTGGGTTGACAACACCGTCAAAGAAAGCTATGCCATTGTTTCAGACAACTTAGAGCATACCAAAGAAGTAGTTTAAGTGTTCATCTCAGAGCTGTTTAGAGACATTTTAACAAAGTACCAATCCATTAAACTGATCAATGTGTTCAGATGGACCTAACACCCAGTTCAAACAGAGATATCTTTTTTCCAATTTACCAGACTGGGAGTAAGACTTTTCAGTGAAAATAATATAGTAATTCTTTGCCACTTCTCAAGGTAAAAGGGCTGTTGATGGTATTGGTGGCACTATAAAAAGAACCATTTGGCGTCACGTCAGATCAAAGGGAGTTGCACCAGACAATGCTGCTGCATATGCTAAACTTGCAAAAGGTCTAAACAAACAAATCAACATCACCCATGTTTCTTCGAAAGCTGTCATGACAAAATGTTCAGCAAAGCAGGTCACTTAAGAAAAATGTCTAGCAGTTTCAAATACTATGAAATTGCATTGCATAAGGTACGAATTTCAAAACAGCTTGAAGTTGCAACAAATTCAACTGGTGAACCATTCAAAGTCGTTAATATTTTCAATGGATATTTACCAGCTGAAGAAAATGTAAATTATTCATCTTACATTGAGACTTCTTTAGACACCCTTGAAGAGGGTATCCACATCAGGGACTGGGTATTGGTTTGCTATGGAAATGAGACTTTTCCAGGAGAAGTTACAGCTATAATTGCCAGTGACATGGAAGTAAATGTAATGCACAAATCAGGTGCCACATTTTGGAAATGGCCGACACAGATTGACAAAATCTTTTACACAAGAGACAATATATTAAAAAAGGCCTCAGTGTTGCTGGTACACGTGGTCAATTCTTATTTATTAACATTTAAAAAAGTACTTTATTATAAACTTTTCAAGAGATTGCTCATTTTTCACTTTTCAATCCCTAAGAATTACTACACAACTCGTTATTCCTTTCCCAACTTTGGTTTTTGATTGTGGTAATAATCTGTACATCCGTCACAACATTTGATAGCTAAATTTTTGGTTTTTTGCCCATTAAGAGCAAGTATAAAGGGTATCATAAACAGAGAATTAAAATTAACGTACAACTAGAATCATAGAAATAAGTAATTTTCTGCTTTCTACCAGCATGTTGCTTTTTGTCTGCGTATGTCCGTCACAGCACTTTGATGATAGTTCCAGACCCTGTTTTTTTTTTTTAGAAATTTCGTTTTTTTGATATTTCTTTGCTTTATTGATTCAGTTCTTCTGTTTTGGTATAAAAAATTTCAAAGAAAAAAGAGATTCATTCTTAAAATGAATTTTTTGTTGTCTGAATTGTAAATCTGTCACAATGGAATTGCCCTTTTAAATTACATGAAATTTATTATTTTATACGTCTTATCATGTTTAACTCCTATTGTATTTTTACTCGCAAATGGAGAAAATGTAAATGATGTGAATGTGAAGGCAATGTGCAAAAATCAATTAAAATGTTGCTAAGAGAAGGAAAAAAAAAATTTTAGATTTTTCCTAAATTTTCGAAAGTCCTAATTTACCATCCATATATATCACCAATTTTTTTGGATATTAATTAAGACTTTGGCTTAATAGACTTACTATATTGAATAGAATTTCTCAACAGCACTTACTTATAACAATAAAAAATGATGTCGGGTAAAATAATAAAACAATAAGAAACTGGTTATAGTAATTTTATTGCAAAAAATATTTTGCACATAAAAAGTTTTTAGAGATAAAATTTTCCTACTGATGCTTTGATAATGCAGTTCAGTTTATGGTAATTAGTCTGTGATGTAGCTTTTTTATTTTATAACAGACAGTGAAAAAACACGTTCATAGATTTTCTGAATTTACTGTTATTTCATGCTTTATGTTTTTGTTATATTTACTCTTAAAAAAAAAAAAAAAAACCAAACAAAAAATTTCATAAATAAAATTGTGAATAAATGCTGGCGGTAACACAGATATTCTCATATGTTCGTTACATTGTATGAAATTCTTAGAATATTTTGATTTTGGGTTAGTTTCGGGCATTTTGAAAAAATAACTTAGTAAAATTTGTAGTAATGGTAATCCTGATAGGTAAAATAAACATTTTGTTAAATAACAGAATTCAAAATGACGCTGATGAAAGGCGATTTTAGAATCAAAAAATATTTTTATTAAAATTTTATTCATTCGGGATTTAGCATTTTGTAAAAGATTTTGATTCGCTAAGTACAAGATTTTGATTCGCTTATTATTCAAACCGACTCACATATCACGATTCGCTAATTGGGGCACTAGCGAAGATTCTTTCAATCAACTGCTTTGAAGATTTATTTTAACGATATGAATGAATAAAATTTGTAGTGATATGTTTGATGAATAAAAACAATGCATTGTTAAGTTTCATAATGCATCCTATTGTTATATTTGAAGAGCAAAAGAAAGAAATACAATAACCAACCTTGTTATAAATCTCTGAGTAGCGAATATGTGAAAAACTCCAAAATTCTTCCCAAAACTTGTCATATTGATGAATAGACCACTGCCACAAATCTTTGTAGCTTTCTAAAATACAAAATTCTGCATAAAGATTTAACATAAAAATATTTCCCCAGTCACAAACATACATAAAAATAATGATATATAGATAAGTAATAGGAAAGTTCATCAAATCATTACATGGCCTCAATTTTGCTAGAATTTATATCTAGATTTGGTTTAAAGATAATCTGAAACTTTTTTGCCACCTCCATGGAAAAGAGCCTGCTGATGCAGTTGGAGGGATTATTAAGCTACAAGGCAACACAAAAGTGATTCAGCGTCGAGCCCTAGGGAATGATGCAGAATTGTTCTATAAATGTGCACTGGAAACCACAAAATCAGTCAATGTGTATTACAAACTAGAAACACAAATAGCTGAGAAATTGAAAGAATTTAAATCTTTCTTTATCAACACACCATCTTTGCCTGGAATTTCAACAGCTCATGAGTTATGAGTAACCACTAATACAAGGGTTTTAATGAAAGCCTATTCAAATGCACTGTCATACATGAATTCTGAAATTGATCCTTCTCAATCTGCCAGTGGTTAATCCAACAGCCAAAATTTGGAGTGTAGCATAAGGACATTTATCATAATAAAGTATGAATTTGTAGTAAAAACGTCTATAAAGAAAGACACCAAAACAAAGCCTTTTGTTGCTATTGTAAAGGAGAATGATGGTGGCCAATTTCAAAGTTGCTTATGGAAAATCAATCAACAGAAAACAAATCAAAATCGTTGAGAACGATATTGGCATTGTGAACATTGGGAACATTATTTCCACTTTGCCTTGTCCAAATCTATGAAGAGGAGTGTATGAATTTGAGAGTACTATAGACATTGACATGTAGATGGTCATTTTTTTTTTGTTGTAACTGAACAGTAACCAGGGAAGTCATGATATCACCATTCAAGGAGTAAGCAGCAAAGCCATTCAAGGAGTAAGCAGCAAAGCTAAGCCTGAAGGTTCTTATAAAACTTGTTTCTTATAAAGATTTCAGTGAGTTCATGTTTTAAACACTCAGACAAAACAATTTCATGCTATGCTAGTTAACTAAAAGATCTCCTGCTTTTAATACTCTTCTCTTGGGGGTATAGAAGTTGTATTCAATGGAAGTAAAAAGTGACCAACATCATTGTCTGCAAATGTGAAAGATGCTATTACTCAGTACTATGTGAAAGATGATATCTCCAGACAGGCTCCAGGAAAAAGGGATAGCATTGTTGATCAAAAAAACAATGGGAAAAAGACAATGCTTACTCAGATCATAAAATGCAAATTCAAAATGCTTTGGCAAGATGAAGTCCAATGTGCTCAGTGTAACAAAAAACAAATCACTGTGTTCACATCAGTTACATGGCAGCAAGACTAATGTACCTCAGCTGTTGTTATATCTAATAACCTGAACCACTCTAGAGATTCTGTTATCATTTTTAATTGACTACTTAGCTGCATAGCTGATGAAGTATCAAGAATTTACAAATATGGTTGGCTGGTTCCAGCAGTCAGTTTAAAAACAGATTTATTGGAGCTGCAATTCCATGGCAACAAGAGAAGCCTACGTTAAATATATGCTGGAACTTCTTTGCAACTTCCCATGGGAAAGGGCTGGTAGATGGGATTGGTGGCAATTTCAAGAAAATGGGTTCACAAAAAAGTTATTCAAAGGAAAATGATCATAACCAATGCTGCTTCATTTTATGAAGCAATTAAGGATGCAAGTATTGTAAGTCTTTTTGATAACAGCAGAGGAAATCAGAAAGGTTGTTGAAACAAGTTCAAGGACAGTTACTTTTGCAACACAAGCTTAGGAATTTTCTTTGCTCACCATTTCCAACACTTAAAAAATGGTAAAACCATTTTAAAGCCATATTCTATTGCCACTTATAATGTCAACTTGTGAAAGTTCAGAAGATATCCCAACTTCCCAAGAGGATATCAAAAGTGGTTCCTTTCGTAATCGTAATATATGACTTTGCACTGGTATCTTCTTCAAATAATTATGTTGCTAAGAAGCTTGTTGCTTTAGTTACCAGTAGCAATGAAGATAAAAGCACAGTCAAAGTTCATTATGCTAATGCACTAAGTAAACGAAGAGTAAAAATTACATCAGGAGATAAGGGTCAGACCGAAAAAAAGGACATTGTACTGCTTCTACCTTGTCCAGCATTAAAACATAGCATGTATAAGTTTGAGGAAGATTTAGACATTGATATATCCTAATCTTGTATTTTTTTATCACAATTTTGATTTTGTCTTATACCAGTATAAGATGTTTATTTTACTTCGTTATTGATTTGCCTTCTGTTTGAACTAATTTCATTATTTTTCAAAACACTGGTTACGCTGTCAAAAATTATTTTTACAACAGTCATTTTTTCCCAAATTTACAAAAATTATTTAAATATGTTATATTTGTGGTCATGGAATAGTGCTCGACTTTAGCTTGGCTATGTGGTACTGAGGAGATTTCATTGATGGTGAAATCGTATTTAGATAGCACAGGGAAAGTCACTTAATTCAAAAACAATATACCGGGTGAGGACTGGATACCTTTTTTAAGCAGCGCTGGAAAGATCTAATTCGCATGCGAAAACCTGAAGTTCTTACAAAATCTAGAGCTGAGAACCTAAACGAAGCTACACTGAAATCTTTCTTTGACATTTATCATAAGGTTCTTTCTGAGAATGGGTTCTTTGAATCTGAGAACGCAGCTGATCGAATCTTCAATGCAGATAAAAGTGGATTTTAAACAGTCCCAAATAAGAGGAAAATGTATTTTCAGAAATCCTCGAAAGATAGCTATCTACTGACACCTACATGTGGGAAAGCTATGTACACTGCATTGGTATGGGGTTCGGCATCTGGAACATATCTTTCTCCTTTGGTAGTCTACAAAGGACCGAACCTTTATGGGTCTTGGTGTGAATATGGTCCAGAGGGTACACAGTACAGTCACTCACAAAGCGATTGGATGTCAGACACCATTGTGGCAAATCTGGAAAAGCCAGTTATTTTGCTATATGATGGTCATGGCTCACACTTAACCTAAATTACTGTTAAGTGTGCCATGGACAACTTAATAATTATAATTTGCATTCCACCTAGTACCAGCCATGCTCTACAGCCCCTTGATGTTGGTGTCTTCTTTCCGTTGAAAGGCCATTGGCGGAAAATTTTGTTGTGATTTTACCGAGAAAGTCGAATGCAGTTCGTGGAAAAGGGTTCTTTTCCATCGTTGCTGAAGCAACTCTGGGAACGAGTATCATCTGTCCACTTAGTAAATGGTTTCAGAAAGGCTGGTCTTTGGCCCTTTAATACAGCAGCTGTCATTGTTGAGAAATGTGTTATCGAAGTTGAGGAGACTTTCGAAACCAAAATAGGTCCAGACACTCCCAGAAAGGCTCTAAGACAAGCATTCATCAATGTCATTGCCCCACCATCCTCAGAAAAAACAACAGAAGCATTGGGGAAAGCAAGGAAAAAAAGGAGACGAGTGCGGGCCAAAGATTACGAAGTACTTACGACCCCAGCTGTGCTGCAGTGGAAGAAGCAGATGTAAGACCCTCCAAACAGAAAGCAAAAGTCAAGAAAAGATTTATTAAAGGAAATGGAAGAAGAGGAAGATGGTGATGAAGAAAATGAAAGTGAGGTTGAGGAAGACATTACCACTTGGGTTGTTTGTGGTCAACTTTAGAGAATGTACACAAAAAAAGGACAATGGCTGATTTGTGACTTGTGCGATCAATATGTTTGTCCAAAATGTGCACCACGTCACATTGACTATGATGATGATTTTTACTGTCAAAAGTGTACTAGTTAGGTTTATTTTTCATTGAAACGTCATGTACTGTTTATTCTTTCTGAGGTTTAGTAGGTTCTCATAGTATATTGCTGCATACCATGAGGTATTTCTTTTCGAGTTATTCTTCACTGACCCGAATTACCCCGGTCAATGGTTTAAATCCGCCACTGAAATAGAGCATATTGCAAGAGCTAAAAAATGAATAGGGTATAAAAAATATATCTGGTATTTTAATATTAGATCATCAGATCCCTATTTGCGTGGTTTAAAACCTTTATTTCCCAAAACTGCATGAGGAAGGGTGGGGTGAAATGGTCCACTTGTAATTATCCTTATTTTCTCCTCTGATTTGACCACAGCTTGGGGCTACCATATTTTATCGCATCAGCCATTATGGTAATGATATGGTAATTAAAAGTTGCAGATTCTTTTTCCTGTATTCTCTGAAGTGTGAAAATTCAGGTATATACTTTTCAGGTACACCTCTAAACTTTTTGCTGTACATTGTTTAAAACACTTGAGCAATAACGACCATCATATTTTTGAAGTGAGAGGGCTATATTAGTGTAATCAAAAAACTTAAAAAAAAAAAATTAACGCTAAGCAAGATTTTTTTTAGAATGAACTAAGTAGGGTGAAGTGGACCGCCCTGTGATTTTGCATATTGGTTCAAATGTGATAAAATTGCAGTGTGTTTTTTTAAGTTTAATAGCCATATATAGCTTTATAAAGCCTTTTATAGCCATATTTAAAAACCTGATATGCAATTACTTATGCTTTTTATGAAGATTTTGATTATTTCTGACCATTTTAAAAAAAATCATTGGTTCTTTTTAGCGATGCCGAGAAACTTTAAGCGTAAGACAGAGGCTAAACATGACGCTTCCGCCCTTCTTGAAGCCAAAGAACTTACCAAGTCAGGAAAGTCTTTAAGAGCAGCTGCCAAAGCTACAGGAGTTCCAAAATCAACCCTCAGACGGCATATCTGAATAGAATCTGTTCATCACAGTGCAAAAACAGTTTTAACAAGAAAAGAAAAAGAAATGATTGTGGTAGCGCTTGAAAAGTGTTCATCCCTAGCGTGGCCAATCGGATCGGATGAGATTAAATCAATGGTTAAAACTTACTTAGACAGTAGTAACAACGAGACCAGATTCAAAGAAAACCTGCCAGGAAAAGACTGGCTCATAAGCTTTAAACGGAGATGAAGCGACCCTGTAAGGCTACGAAAGCATGAAGTGCTCACTAAAGGTCGGGCAGAAAGCCTCAATGAAGAAACCCTAGAATCATTTTTAAAAATGTATTAAGACGTTTTAAACAATAACGGGTTCTTGACAGATGAGAATTCAGACCAAAGAATCTTTAGTTGTGATGAAACAGGCTGCACGACTGATCCAAACAACCTTCTAACTCCAAATTGTGGTAAAGCAATGTACAACGTACTTGTTTGTGGTTCTGCTGCTGGGAATTACTTACCACCATTAGTTATCTACAAAGGTCTGCATCTATATAGTATTTGGTGTCAAAATGGGCCAGATAATACAGGATATAATAGTTCCCCAAGCGGCTGGATGAGTAATAAGATCTCCGAAAATTGGTTTAGCAATACCTTTGTTCCATATGTGTCAGAGTTAAAAAAGCCAGTAATTCTGTTATTTGATGGAAACGGATCCTAATTAACTTACAATACAGTAAAAACAGTTATTGATAACAGTATCATTATAATCTGTATCCCTCCCAGCACAAGTCATGTCTTACAGCCACTTGATGTTAGAGTATTCTTTCCACTTAAGAGCAATTGGAGAAAGATTTTGTTACGATTTTTTTGTGAGTCTCGCATGAAGGCTGTAGAAAAGGTTTCTTTTCCAACTTTGCTCAAACTTCTTTGGGAACGTAAATCGGAAGATCACCTTAAAAATGGGCTTCGTAAATCTGATCTTTGGCCATTTAATAGATTCACTGTGAGTGTAGAGAAATGCGTAAACGAAGTCGCAGATGCTGATAACGTAGTGGATGATCAAGAGCCCGAAACACTGCGTAAGCGTCTTCAGAAAGCCATAATTGATACAATTACTCCTCCTCAATCAGAAGAAACTCAGACAGCCTTAGCCAATGCAAAGAAACCAAGAATGAGGGTACAGGCAAGAACAGGAGAAGTACTGACAACACCAGGAGTCCTTGATCGGTTACAGGATGAAGTGAAAGTTCAACAAGCTAAAAAGAAACCTAAGTCATCATCAATAAAGCGTGAACTAGTGCTGACAACTGAAGATAATGGAGAAGAAAGTAATAACCCCAGTGATGATGATGAAGATTACCAAGACCAAACAGTATATGTTGTCTGCCTGACAACTGAAGATAATGGAGAAAAAAGTAATAACCCCAGTGATGATGATGAAGATGACCAAGACCAAACAGTATATGTTGTCTGCAAACGACTTTGGAGAAAGTACACGTGAAAAGGGAGTTGGCTGATTTGTGATATGTGACGAGTATGTCTGTCCTGTTTGTATACCACCTGCCACTAACATGGATGATGATTTTTATTGTAAAACATGTTTGAAAAAGTGAAAAAAACATTACTTCAAATCATTTCTAACTATTGCTTGTCTTTATTCTTGATTTTTTAGTCATTATTTATTCCATTAAAAAGTGGACCACTTCACCCCACCAAATTTTTTTTTTTAAATCGGAACAGTAGTACCCAAAATCAGGTGCACCTGATCACTATAAAAAGCCCTAGTATAATAAATCCTAATTTTATCAATTGTATACATCCAATTTGCTGCATCGCACCCATTTTTAGCTTTAAATATATTTAAAGCTAAATAATCGACCCCCCCCCCTAATCTTTACGGCGATTGCGGGCTCAATATATGGTATTTTCTGCTGAAATTTTTATAAAAAAAATATTAGGACCGAAAATCTAAAAACCCTAAAAATTGGACCGTTTCACCCCACCCTACCCTAGAAAATTGAAAATAATGCCCTTTGAAGTGTAAATTACCAGAAATTTAACCCAAATTAAAATAAGGCCATCGCCAGAATATTTCAAACATGGTTGCCAAAAGAACAGTTAAGCTTACTGAAGAAGAAGTTCTTACTGCTATTCTTGACTCAGAAGATGAGTATAATGAGTACAGCTCCCTGTCAGAGAACTCTGAAAGTGATGACAACACTGCAGAAGATTTTTATGATAAAAATGGCCAGGCACATAGCTTTGATTCACTGTCACTACCAACCGCCAAAGTTAAGTTTGTTCCAGATCCTTGTGAAATGGATAGCTTTCTTATTGGCAATGTAAGTAATTTTTTTCCTTCAAAAACTTAGTCAGCCAACCCTCATGATAAATATTATAACTCTCTACAGAATAGCTTTAGACTAATACATGTCGATACCAGATCTGAGCTGCCCCTAACTCAATATGTCTGTGGCCATTGCGACGAAGATTGGTATACATCAGCAGTTGTCAAAAATTTTCTATCTATTCTTTTAGGTGGATATAGATACTGAGTCTGTAAGTGGTGATGATCCTGAGCAATCTGTTATCTCTGGAGAAGCTCCTGAAAGTGAAGATGAAGTACCTGCTGATTCATTGCCTGATGTTGCCGGTCCAAGTAATAGTCAACCTAGGAAATGTAAACAAGCGTGACTTTTATTAATTTTGACACTTCAGGCAGTGAAGACGAGTGAAATACACCGCAGAAAGAATGAACTGTAATAAGTCAAAACACACAAAACAATCTTTTGAATAAAAAGAGGAAACTCAATACAAAGAAAGCTGCAAACGTAACCAACAATTCTACAACCATAAAACGCAGGACAAATGTAAATCCATCAACTAAAAAGAAAAAGAAAACCAAAGAAGATAAAAATAGTGAGGCCAATAGACTATGGAAAGAAATTGCTGAAGGATTTGTACATCCAAATTCTGAAGCACCATTCCATGAATTTGTAGGTCCAAAAAGACCAGCTACACAAGCAAACACCCCTTTAGAATATTTACGTTTATTTCTCACCAATGAAGTTCTCGATCAAATTGTCAATGAAACGAATCGATATTATACGCAAAAAAATGCTGCCAAACCATCTCCAATGAAATGGCATGATATAAATGTGGAGGAGTTATTGGCGTTTCTTGGTACAATCTTGGCAATGGGTTTGATAAAGTTCCCAGATATTCATGATTATTGGCATCAAAAATCTTCATTATATGAAATGCCTTGGTTCCGTACCTTTTTCCAAGATTAGGATTCAAAGAAATTTTACGCTATCTTCATTTGAACAATAATGAAAATGCCTTACCTCCTGCTGATCCAAATCGTGACAAGTTATTCAAGCTATTCAAGCTTGGAAATTTGCCATCAGTATTATGCAAAAAATTTTCAGCGATGTTTGCTCCAGGGAGAGAACTGTTAATCGATGAGCAGATGATAAGGACAAAAGCAAGGGAATCCTTCATACAATATATGCCCAAAAAACCGAACAAATTTGGTATTAAAATCTGGGCACTCTGTGATGCAGTTACTGGCTATTGTTCCCAGTTTCAAATATATACAGGGAA
>JAUZNK010002203.1:0-11602 GCA_035046665.1 Euphysa ruthae
TTACCTTCCATACTTGGTTACCAAGGCAACCACCAAAATTTTAATTGTATTTTTTTAAACCATATTTTACATATAAACACATTTATATGATTGATACTTTAGTGTATTTGTTGTTTTAGAAAAAAATATTTCCAGGGATGTTCCCCCTTAAAACAATCATGAGACATAATAATAAATTTTATATTTGAATTTTAGGAGTTTAGGATCTTAGTTTTTAGTATTTTAGTGTTGATGTAAGCTATAAACGAAATGTATGCATTCATCAAACTGATGCGAGATACAAAAGCAAACTCAACAATAGCGTTCAAAAAAAATATTCCTGTTTAATTGCATTTTATCACTGCTAAAACATATCCGGCTGACGTGGTTATAATCTCGTCTGCAGTTGATTCACATAACAACGATTTCTAACTTGTTGCCAATATATTGAGAGATGTAAACAATTTTTCCACTTTAAATTGACGTCGATAAATAGATGAACTTCTATCTGATAATAGAAAGCCTCCAAAGTCTGTAAATTCGTTTTTAACTCACATATTACGAACTGGAAACAACGTACATCCGGGGAAAACATTCATTGTTTAATAGGATAATGTTTTCAGATCTTATTCAAGGCGTTACACGGGCCAAAGTCATGACAGCGAAACACTTTTTTCTTGTTTTAGGCCTTTACACCCAAATCGTCCAAAAAACGGTAGCTGAAAAATATGGGTGAATAGATCTAAGAAGCGGTCAATTGAAATAGGAAAATTTTGATAGGTTTTATTTTTCTATTAATTTTAAAAAACTTAAACCGTGATTAACAACAGCAACAAAAACATTTTTGCAGCTTCAAAATTTTTAAGTGATTATTTTATTTGGATGATATTGAGAAAGCTTAACGCTTCCGATGAGTTGATATCGAGAAAGAGTGAGCAGCAACTGCGCAAAAGAATAAATTTAAATATCATTCAAAAAGTTGTCAAAGCAGTCGAAAACAATCTCCCACCAATAAATTCGAAAGTTACAATTTTGAAACATTTTTTAGATATTTACGTTACCTTCAAATGCTGCCATCCGATGTGAATATACCTTATGTCAATGAATGCCACTCTTGAAGCGGCTCAAAAGGGGCCACCCACTCTAAATTTATTCAAAAATGGAGTTTTTGATTTTTGTGTTTTTATATACCTTCAAATACGTAGAGCAATAAAATCATCACTTTAAATGCTAATTTTGAATATAAGTTCTTCAAATTCCACCTTTAAATATACCACTTTTAAATTCTCACCCATACCATTACACTTAAATTCTAGAAATTGTTATGGCTTCTTAATGTATGAGGCAATCAAAAAAACATTTGTTCAACAGGTCCGTACGATTATTGTACGAAAACTTGTAGAATCAAGCAAAGAAAAAAAGGATCTAGGCAGAGGGACGGATTTAATACGAAAACATCTAATCTTGCTATAAATAAAAAAGATGATAATACTGTAAATACTGAATAATTATTTAAATACAACTCGCCAATAAATAATTGAATCTACTCAATTTTCTGTTTTTGTAAATAATGAATTACTCAACACGTCAGCAACAACGAAACTGATATGTCAACATTAGCTGTATCTGCTCGTAAAATTGAAGAGATCGAACCATCTCCTTCAGGCTAATTTGATGCTATTTAAGATTATCGCTGTAGTGTCCGGAGTGTGGTAAACAAGTTCTACGTTAACATTGGGTATACACTAAACAAAGGGTTATCATCAATGTTTTTTTTTAAATGCTCAAACTGTAACTAGGTACATTAATCAGTTTCACACATATAAACCATGTGACAGAGGTTTTGATATAAATGAAAGAACAGTGTATACAATGCGTTCTATGATGGGTCATGGTTATGCGGGTGTAAAGAAGTTTGCTACAAAGATGGAATTTACTACCACCACCAAGTATTGAAAACAATGTCATAAAATTGGATAAAGGGTCGCATCCATCACCACAAAAAAATTCGCATAACAAACAATGCCTGATGGAGCAAATGAATTGAAAAACGATGTCACTTGATTGATGCAGTTGAAGTCGGCGTATCTTTCGACGGTACGTGACAATGTCGCCGCTATTCTTCGTTGAACGGTGTGTTTGTCGCAATATCCATTATCAACGGTAAGGTTTTGGATGTTGGGCGTTTGGCATTAACGATACAGCTGCAATCTTTAATGATGGCAAAAAACCCTCTGTGTTATATTTTGAAAGAATTGAAAATCGAACTAGGTATTTATATGACTAGAGGTTGTCAGGAAACAAATGCAAAACGACTACGCGATGAAGAAATTAAAATGCGATAAAATAAGAATTTGCGGCAACAAATGCTACATGCGAAAATCTGAAAAAGTGACCATTTATCTGAAAAAAAGTGCGTAGTGTATTAGAGGGCATAGTGTAAAATGGTGTAGTGTATGCACCATTAGGATTTTAATATCACTGAAAATTAGTTCTTATGTTATAAACTTTTCTTTCAGAATGACATTTTGAGCGTTAAAGTTTTTCTATGAAATTTTCAGGGTGTGCTTATTGCAGGGTATGCTGTGTTTTAAACGTAACAGAAACAAAAGCAAAAATATTGAATGTTTGAGTATGACAGAAATAATGTTAAAAAATCTTTTCTGATCTTTGACAACATGTCAAAGAAAATATAAAAACATGTCTCGTTTAAAGTATTAATTAAACCTTTATAAATATCATTTCAAATTTTTGCACGGCTGAAATGAAATCTGCTTTATGAACTTTGGCCGAAGTGAGCACCAATTTTGAGTAAATTTTTCTGTATTTTGCGATTAATGAGTTAACGATGTTTTTTTTTTTTTTTTTTTTTCAAAAATTTATTTTTTCTTAATTAGTTTTTATACTTTATTAACCTACTAACCTTTTATGGGGTATTATCAAACTTAAAAATTAGAGGGGGTGAACCCTTAACGCATTTAAACTCGTTTGGAAATATAACGAAGAGTTTGAAAATGTTGTTATTCACCTAGGAGACTTTCACCTCATAACAGAAAATTTTAAAGTCGCGATTATTTGCTTTGTATTTTTAAATTGAATTTTTTATAAATGCAAAAGGATAACAATACTCGTTGATCAAATTTTTTATATAGCAATACATTTTAAGTAACACCTGGTTTCATTTCATTTTTTATATGTGATTAAAAAATTGATAAATGTATAATTTCATTTATAAAGGTATTTGGGGAGCTACTTTTGTTCAGGATTTGAAGATCTAGTGTACCAGGCGGGAATTTGCACATCAGGAAGATTGATTGGGGTAATGTTTAGATTACATTATAATCGAGCCTGATTTGTACACAACGTCATATCTGAAGGATCAGAAAGTTTACTAATAACACGTTATATGGACAAAAAGAAGCTACAGTACCCGGCTTCATTGTTAGTTGCTGGTGATCCACTATTATAAAGCAATTCCGATATGGGTAAGAAATATTTTTAGGTTTAAAATTCAAAAATAAACTGTAACTAATCAGAAACTACAAATCTACCACTACATTTTATTAATTCTTTCTACTTCAAACATAATCTACGTACTTTAGGGATCTAATTATCTGGAAACTTGGGGAAGTTTTGGTATTTTGCACCCAGATTTGATGTAAATTCTGAAAAACAACATGTTATCTGTTCAAGGACAAGACAAGCACCCACACAGAACAAAAATCGATTAAATTTCAGGTGCGGATCTATGGTTAGGCGCGTTAAGCGTCGAACTAAGTAGATCTATAAAAGCGCGTTGTTAGTGTGACGCCTGTTAAAGGAAGAGGCGTATAAAAAAATTGTTTGTCAGAAATATATTAAATTGTAAAAATTTATCAAACATTAACGAAAAAATAAAACCGGCACTACAACGTGACCATAAAATAACTACGCGCCATTTTGAAACTTGAAGTGGAAACCGTGCTTGTTCTTGAATTTTTCTTCTCCAAGAGCACGCAAAAAACATTTCTAACAAAGTAAATCAAGGCGCGAGTTTGCTAATAAAGCAGGGATTCACCTAAGCATATTTAGGTACAAAGTTTTTTTCGCTTAATTTGATCTGGCAACATTGTTGTCAAATTCATCTTAACCACGCTATAGAAGTTTAAAAAGATTGGTAACAAAGTTAAAAAATATTGCGTAAAATAATCGTGAAATTTGAAAACTATTCTTTAGATTCTAGTACCTGACTCTAGTATCTTTATAAGAGAGGGTTATTTTCTTTAAGCCAATTTAACACTTTTAAGATTTCGCATCGCCTCACTTTAAAGTTTGAGTCAACATTATTCCTCCCTTTTTTGTGAAAATAACCATTGGTATATCCTTTGGATAATGTGACAACATATTGGCAACCTTTTATAATATTATGAAGTAGTGTAACACAGTGCCTTTTATATCTTATAGAGCCATACCTGGGCTTGACATAAATTTGCGTAACTGGTAAATCCCTTGCAATGAACATTTCTTCACATTGTGATAAGTTCTCTAATTCTGGTAGTAATGGTCATGGAATCATGTTGTTTTCTTCACAGAATTTTTGGTGAACCAGTATCTCTTATGCAACGACAACACACAAAATTAGTCTTATCTTTTGACGTATCACGAACATGCCAAGCTTCAACTTTCCTTTTTGCTTGTTCTTTATATAAATTTTTTTGTTTTTCTAGATTTTGGTTACTTTTTACAAATCCATGTAGCTTTTCTTCTTTTAAAGCAATAAAATTCAAACAGTTGAAATCAAACTTTATTTCATTTGCACTTTTTTCATTGCTTTGAAATTCTTTCTTTTTTAGCTGAAAATCAGGATTTGATGTAGCTTCATCCATAATTATATGATCATTGGCTAGTTCTGTAAATTCACTTTCTATATAAACAGCAAAAAACCAACCGTTTCAATGGTTGTTAAATAGCTCGTCAAGACTAGAGAAAAAACAATTTTTATGTAGATAATCATACAACACACAATCACTGTTTTTGCTTATAACAACACATGAAAAATGTGAATAGTCAGTTTTTACAGTACCAACTAACTCATTTTTTTTAGAATATATATTGACATGACTCAAAAAAGGAGATGCTGCGATCATGCCTTGACTGAATTCAATAAATATTACTTTAACAAAAGAACACTCGTTTCTGACTTAGCAAAGCTTATTACACTTACCACATTGGATATTTCTTTAAAATTTAACGTTTTCTATTAACTCTGGCCAATCACTTCGGAGCAAATGATTTGATATAATATCAGCTAGAATAATATAATTAACGAGGAACTCATTGTATAAGAATTAATTTTCATTACATGTGGAACATAAACCAATTGAGTAGACTTTATAGATGATGACTAATTTATATTCTATACTAATGTCATGGAAGACAGATAACTGGAAAATCTCACTGAATCCCGCATCACAGTTCATTGGTATTAAAGAATGACATTTAGATTTTAAGTAAATCGAAAAATCATTTCCTGGATCGTGCAACTGGGAAGGAGTTTGCTTTCGGTTGAAATACCTATCTTTTATGCTGTTAAAAATTCGTAAAACATAACTTGAGATTGTCGATACAATAAGAGAGGAAACACATCTTAACCACAGTTCTAGCAAACCATCTATTGAACAAAAATAAACTTTAGGATTGAATCTGGCAGCATTTATAAAATTTTGATTTTTCTTTTTTAAACTAACATAAAATTTATGGTTGGAACAGAATAAAATGAATCTTGAAAAGATAGTTTTACCCCCTAAAAAAATCAAAATGATTTATTTCTCTATTTATGGAGGTGCACAGTTGCTTATGAAATGTTATATCTTTTAACTCTGTGCTGTTCAACACAAAATATTGCAACTGAAATAACACATACGGATAAAAAATAGGCGCGAAGATGGGTGGTATTGAAGTAGAACAGCTTGTCTCGATAATCACTGTAGATTCAGCTGTTTTAACCTACAGAACTGTTTTAATAAGGAAACATAAATTCGGGCCTCAAAATTAGTTAATTACCAGTTTTCACTTAGCTCATTCAGGAAGTTACACACGCCTGTTCAACAATAGCTGCACCCCTTATGGGCGGCAATAATCTAAATTTAGTTTTATTTTGCGTAGCAAATATTCCCATTTTATTTTAAATGTGGTTTAAAATACTTTACTTCAATTGCTGAACTAGTTCAAAAAAATTTGTCTAAACCGATCACAATAAGCGAAAAACATACACGCGTTAAAGAAAATAACCTGTTGTCAAACTGAAACACAAACCTCTACGCCCTCGAGGAAGTTAAGGAGGCAATTTCAACAAAGTTCTAAATATTTCATTTCTATTATTCATGTTGCGCTATTGGCTTATTCTTAAAGCGTAATTTTCTGCCTACGGTTCTGCAATTTGATTGGATATACATTTGTCATAAATTATAATCTACCAATGAAATATCGGTAATTTTTCTAAATCGTTAAATGTTGAAAAGTATCTTTTTTCATGAAAAAGCTGCATGTTGGATAGTGATAGTGATATTTGTTATATTTAACGTGGGGAACCAATAAATTGCCGATACAATATTTCCTGATGGGCCTACGTGGCGGGTCTTGGAATATTTAGAACGCCATTTGCGTCTACGAAATTCGCTCAAACAAACAACCCGACCAATTTGAGCTAGCGTTGAACTACGCAATGAGTTTTTGCTCAGAAACTCAACTCAGAGATAACATGGAAATAAATTTCCGCTAGAGGTGGAAGTCGAACTTGTAACCTTTCGCTTAGGAGTCAAACGTCCTACCACTGTGCTAACTCCTCTTGGAGGTCTTCAAAGAAAATGAAATGGCGTAAATTTTAATCTTTAATCATTTATTTTAAGGTATTTGAACGAGGAATTTGGTATTTTATTAATAAAAAAGGTTGTTGCCAGAAATAAAATTAAATAAAAAATAAAGTAAAAATTGACATATTTCATATTACAAATTTATTTAATATTACGATTATTTTTACAGGAATTTTATTAATGCGGGTCCTGTTTCAAGTAGTATCTCAATTTAATGCTCTCATTTGTGCTACAGCAAATCCAAGTAACTCCCGAGTGGGTTTGATCCCAGAACATTTCACATATCAATTCTCTGTAATATTATCATAAAATGTGCTACTTTTCTTAATTTTTCATAGTCCTATAACCAAACCGATTCTGAAGACTTTTACCTAGACATACAAATCAATCGTAACGAAAAAAGGCAATTCTACTAAATCAAACAATATTAGCCGAATCTTTATTGGTGCGCTAGTATCACTCTCAGTTCGATATGATAAAGCAGTTGGCATTGAAAAAACTTTAAAATACCCCTTGTCACCAATACTTTTCAGTATAGGATATGCTGATGGAAGCAGAAGACAAACTTCATAGTATAAGCTCGTTGAGATGCTAAGCTTATACACGGATTCAATAAGTACATCAGTAAATACAAAAATCTTCCTTTGTTAATATTTCAGTTATTGTTGTTGACATTGCACCTGTACGCATTGTAAAAGTGATTCCAAGCACGTTCTAAGAACTTGCATTGAAAATCCTGAAAAAAATTCCATCTCGGTACACAAGAGTTGATCTAGTATCTGAAATAAATATATATATATATATCTCCCGTCCTGAAGCTATAATTTACAATTTCCAACTATCATTCGCGTTTAGCATATAGTTTCTCGAAACCTAATGATATACCGACTGAAAAAACATTAGGAAAATTTTTACCCTCAGGCAGTACCTACCACCAATATTACCCGGTCTATATCACATTTTTCAATACTAGTGAGGGCTGAAATGTTAGAATATTGTATCCCGTTAGTATTTTTGGTGAGAAGTAAAAACTATATTACTTTTGAAATTTGGTATACTCAAGTCTAGTGTCCAATTTCTTTTTTCAGAATATATATATTTTACAGACCAGAACACAAATACGTCATAAATCACAAAAATACCACAATCTCTCTGCTCACAAAATTTCGTCAGAATAAGGTGTTTTGCGTTTAACAGACTAAAACGGTTTTTGATAATAATACCAAATGAGGGGTAATTATACAGGCAAGAATCAAATTAATTATCCTGGCCCATAAAATCGCTTTCGAATGTAGGAAAATAAAATTATTTTGTCATGGAAATCCTCACATATACCATACCATAACTTACCGGATCCGGAGAAATTTGGCTGGTTGTTCAAAAAGGACGGCCATATGTACGAGCCCATAATGACTATAAATCCACCAGCTTCAGAATCTGTGATTAAATTAAGCTTCTTGAAAATGTAAAACTGGGTGTGTCAATCAAAGATGCTGTTGTTTGAAAAACGGTTTGATTTGTGCAGAAATTCGGTAATGGGAGTTTTAAAATAATTTATTGTTATTTATGGAAAGCATCAAAATGGGCTGGTCGGTATTCTACTGACCAGGTCATATCTCTTGTATTTTGAAGAAAACCATTTCGAAATTTGTTCTGAATATATGTTGATGTTAGACTTTTCATTTGAAAAAAACAATTGTTTTCCTACTTTCGAATATGATTTTACAGACCAGAATCTGTATCATTATCAATCTGTTAGCCACAAAACACCTTATTCTGAGAAAATTTCGTGAGCAGTAAGATTGTGGTAAGTAAAATAAAAGCATTTTTGTGATTTAAGACGTATTTTTATTGTGTTCTGTAAAATATAAAAATTCAGAAAAAAAATTGGACACTTTACTGAAATATTTTTGAATATACCAATGTTTCTAAAAAAATATCGTTTTTGATTCTAACGGAATTTCAATTCCTCCCTTACTATAAATTGGACACGTTAGAAACAATCATCAGAGACAAAATGTCACTTTTTGTTGGTTTTGGTGGCGGTACCTGTAACTCTGCATTGTAAAAAGCTTTGTCTACAAAGCTCTTACGATTGTTTGTGAGATTTTCTTTGAATAAATATTTAACTTAATTTCCCAAATATTAATTTCTGCAAAATTTCCTTGGAATTTGATTTTGTAGAAGAGCATGTCTTTAGTAATCTTAGAGACTCTTTTTTCTGGGTTTTTATAAAATATGAGAACTGAATCACCAATACATTTAGCAGGCTCGGGTAAGAGGTTGTCATTTTAGATGTTTTAATGCGGTTAAAATTTTCATTATTTATGAATTTAGGTGGGAAGACATCGCCTCGCAATAAATTTGCTGTCGTAACAGGAAACCACTGCCGCAACTACAACAGCAAAAGCAGAATGCTATCATTAATTCAGAGGACAGAAAATATGATGAGTGTAGAAATTTAATCAAAACAATATTATTCTGTAAAACCCATATGCACAGCGTCATTCTAAACCCTGAAATACAAAAAAATAATTTCTAACCTAAAATAACCTACATTAATCGAGAAAAATTTTCGGACATTAATATTTGGACGAAATCCCTGACTCTAGTTTTTTAGAAATCTGATCAGCATACCAATTATCAAACTTTTTATTTAAAAAAACTCTTGGCAACACCATTAATTGTAAGGCCTAGCGGATAAAATACATGCGTCTAGTATGCTGGAACGTAAACTGGAAGATACTCATTTTCTTCCATCAAATTGAGGACGCGCTGTGTTTTTTTTGGTCTTTGAAGACATAGAATGTCAGCATTGCTTGTTGTTTCACCAGCAGACTTAATACGTTAGTTTGTTGTTGAACGTATGGAAAAACGACAGTTTGTAGATGCCCAAAAACTTTCTCTTCGTTGCTCCAATGATTTTCGCTATAGGTTATGTTGAAGGACCTGGAGATTCAATGCTATTAAGGTGACATCGATCAATTTTCTTTTAAAAAATGAGCTGCATGGGAGAAAATTTTCCTGATTTAGTGCACGTAAAAGTTCCAGTGATCTGTTTGATCTACCCCTTTGTAAACAACGGTACTGATGCATCTCTTTTTTTTTGCATAACTTACGTAAGGACCTCATATATAACACAAAGTTCAAAATCATCAGAAATAGCATGCTTGCATTTGTTTTATCTTTCGCTAAAAACTTTTTTTTCATGCAATATGCCAGGTGCTACCGGAATTTTAAAGGTTGTAGCATTTTCGATACATCTTTTTCCCATCTCTTTCACCAAGATATAGCACATTTCGGCTCCATTCGTGATTTAAAGATATATAACCACCGTTTTCGGTTAAGAGTGGCCTATCATTTGCCAGAATAAGACCCTTGTCAACACTATTGACAAGTTACTGGAACACCTTTTATACGCAAAACATCAAATATGTTTGTTTTGTCAATAAGGTCGCAGGGTAATAGTGTAGGTCGTCCACGCTTTTTAAACAAATAGGTTTGTTTGGAATTCGAAGCCTAAATTAAACATGCACAATACTTTTATAATAAGAACTTCATACCTTCAGTTCAGGCAGATGATTCTCAGTACTCTTACCAATTTCAGCATGCTTAGACTAATTCTGCATACCATTTTTGTAGATTTCTTCTAAATTTTGGTATGTAGCTACTAACTAGTTTGATTGATTTTGTTCGATCACGAACTTTTTAATTCAGATCTTATTATCGAGTCGGGCAGTGGTTCAGTTAAAAGCTCCTATTTTTGCTACGGCAACAATCTATGGCGAAGATTTGTTTCGCTCTCGAGTGGATTTGAACCCACATTTCCCATTAAAATGCAATATATCGGAAAATGTGCTACCGCTAGGCCACACTGCCTTTAAACACCTATTCTAAAAAAAAATCACCTTAATCTGGGTATTCGCGCAACACATCTGAAAAAAATCAACAAAAACGTGTGTGGAGTAGAGCCTGAATGACAAGAAAACTAAAATTTGATTAAAAAATAAAATTTTTCTTGATATTTAAATTCGATAAAAAAAAAAAAAAAGAATATAATTCTTTTTAAAATCGCTAACAGATTATTTCGAAAGTCCAGGATATTTGTTGGAGAGTTTCTTCACGATACCTTAAGAAATAGCATGATTACCGATTTAAAGTTCTTCTTCAATCATACCCGATCTATATTTTCCTCGCTCTGGGGCTTCTTCTAGCTTTTGTAAACTAGATAATATTTTCTGTTTTTCTCGTTGTGTAATGTCTACCACTCCTACTTCGCAGAATACTTCAGAAGGCTTTTTGAGCATCGAAAGATAGTTTAAAATAGACAACAAGGAAAAGAATTGCTACGAGTTTTGCGACAAAAAAATAAAAGAAAGATTGTTCGAGCGCAAAAAATTAGTTATTATGCCAGTTGATTGGTTTATGACATGATGTTCAGTTTAACACTCTTTTGTAACATGTTTGTTTCATCGTAGGTTTTACTTCGAAGATTGAATATAAAAAATCTGTTGTTTTTGATAGCTTGATTACTTTATGAAACCCTCATAGAAAATTGAAATGATTTAAGATTCATGTAGGAAGTGGAAGATGTTTTATTTTTCTGTTTGGATTACCAGGTACAACTGCAACTGCAAAAAAGTTAAACGTGGCCATTTCTCTGACATCAGTTGTCCATATCAAAACAACATATTCTCTCTTAAACACATCATTATAAGTGGAACATATCGAGTGGTCTGAAAAACCAGCGTTGCAACTAACAATACCTGGCT